>JAQQSK010016332.1:0-10475 GCA_028658325.1 Potorous gilbertii | reverse complement strand
TTTCTCAGAAAGTCATTAGCCTCCATCTGTTCCATTCTAACTTTGAGAGAACTATTTTCTTCAGTGAGCTTTTGGACCTCTTTTTCCACTTGGCTAATTCTGCTTTTGAAAGCATTCTTCTCCTTATTGGCTTTTTGAACCTCTTCTGACAATTGAGTTAGCCTATTTTTCAAGGAGTTATTTTCTTCAGCGTTTTTTTGGGTCTCCTTTATTAAGGTATTGACCTGTTTTTCATGCTTTTCTTGCATCTCTCTCATTTTTTTTCCCAGTTTTTCCTCCACCTGTCTAACTTGATTTTCAAAATCTTTTTGGACTCTTCCATGGCCTGAGTCCATTGGATATCTATTTCAGATGTTTGGGATACAGAGGCCTTGACTCTTATGTCTTTATCTGATGGTAAGCAGTTTTCTTCCTCATCAGAGAGGAAGGCTGGAATCATTTGTTCCCCAAGAAAATAACCTTCGGTGGTCTTATTTTTTCTCCCTTTTCTGGGTATTTTCCCAGCCAGTTACTTGACTTCTGAGATTCCCGTCCACCCTCGCCTAGATCTGCACAGTTAGTGTTGGGGTCTGAGATTCAAATGCTGCTTCCCAGCCTCAGGGTTTTCAGCTGCAGGCCTGGCTGCTATTCAGTGGGAGTTTAATTTCTGGTGCTCAGGTCAGAGCAGGGCTGCCTCCTGGGCTCAGTTCCCTCAGGGGGTTTATACGGAGACCTTCTCTAATTGAGCTGCTGCCGAGCTCCCGCCTGCTCCAGGAGCCCGCTGCCTCTTTTGCTGCCTCCTGAGGTGACCCGAGTCATGGAGACACCTCACTCCCCTCTTAGCCCATCCAGTTGTCTCTTTCACTGACCTGTGCGTCTGTGGGTGGAGGGACCTTTGTGGCCACTGGATGTTCCGTCCCTGAAGCCTGCTTGGATCTGCTCGCTCTTCTCAGTGCCACGCGGCCAGGGCAGGGGAGGGCTCCGCCCCTGTCTGGTCCATGATGGACCTTTGGGATCGGTTTTTCAGGGTTCTCTGGAATGGAAATCTCCTTCACTGTGTTGCTGTGTGGCTTCCACTGTTCCAGAATTTGTTGGGAGTTCTTTTTAGAGGAAATCCATGAGCTGTGGGTTCGGACCTAGCATATGTGAGTCTTTCTACTCCACCATCTTGGCTCTGCCCCCCTATACATATGATTTTCCATGGAAAACTAGAAAGTGACAGAAGTATCCCTTTTCAAATATATGGTCAAGGCTTTGCTTTTGTTTCCGTCATTATTATGGTTTATTTTGTTTTTATATTACATGCCCCTCAGATTTAAGGAACTTCTTTTTGGCATTACAATTTTTACCTGGATCTTTGTTTGAGGAAGAATAATCTAGTGCTATTTGCAATGCATTAAATTCCAACTGGCATCATGACATCCAGCTGAGAAACAAACACTAAGTCTCATAACTGGGACATTGAATACTATAAAAGGATTGTTTTTTGGCCAAAGTATAGGTCCAACTGCCAGAACTTGTTAATTTATGACACTAGCTTTGGCAGGACTTCATATCGCCTTGGGCTTATCACCTTTCCCTCAGGATAGGCAGCTAGCCTTTGCATTTTTAATTAGTGCCCCTGGGCAGCAGCTTCACTGTGTAATTGTGGATTTTCTTCTTATCAAAGTAGCCACAAAGGTGAGTATAACTGTTATTGTCCATCTCCATAATCAAAGAAGATTACACAGAAATTTCTCTGCATTTTCATCTGAATGAACCTAATAAGTTTATTGTAATTTGAAGGCAAAGGAAAAAGCACTAGTTCTGGTTTCAGAGAACCTGAGTTTAAATAACTTCTCTGAAGTTTATTACATTTTTGGCTTTCGGCAAGTCACTTAGTCAGTTTCCTTACTTGGAAAGTGACATAACCTCTGAGGTCCCTTCCCATGGACATCCTTGACTTTAGAGGATAATTGGGTATTTTGTTTTTTAAAGCTCTATCATATAAAAGAAAACCAAGGTCTGTTTGGATAAGCCCTCTATTTAATCATCATCAAAATTGTTCATTCATTGTATAGCTACATATGGTGTCTGACCTCTAGAAATTTATTTTCTTAGATATATGTCATGAAGATTAATATTTAGCATAGAAATATCTGAACACTAAAGTGAATTGTACAAGAAAGAGAGTAGAAGAATAATGTCAGCTGATGAGTGAATAGGGGATCTCGAGAGTTGTACTGTTAAGACAATAGAATAAGGGGAGTGTTTTGAAATGAGAAGTGAATATCTCAGAATATTTTTTAAAAAAACAACAAACCTAAAGATAACTCAATGAATCTACCCTTTCCTAAGTCATATAAAGGTAGAATTTGAGACTAAGAAGAATTCTTAAAAACCTTCTACCCCACCCCAACCCTTTCACTTTACAGATGAGGAAGCTGAGGTCCAAACAAGTTAGCTGTTTAGGTCAAAGTCGCATGAATAATGAAAAACAGACACATGACCAGAACCTAGGTTTTCTGTCTCTAAATCTAGTGCTCTTTCCATGACTTTAATTATTTCTGTAGAATTGTCTTATATTACCCACTGTAATGGTAATTTGAATCGGAAGGTCTTTCCCATTCATTAACAGGCTCAGGTGACCTGATTAAATCACATGACATCCCAAGTCATATGTGGTGGGAGGAGTGTGCTGAACAGGTGGAACAGGAAGGGTTGAGCAGAGCTGGGAGAAAGTGAGCAAGAGCAGTTAGGGTGGAGAGAGAGAGAGGACACAGGCAAGCAGACTATGTTTGTTTGTGGTAAGGGGAAAGGGGAGGCTTGAGAATGGCTTTGTTTCCTATAGTGCTAATGTGTATTGACTTCTTGGTTACTATGACAGATTTGACTTTTTGGTGTTGGGATTTGACTTACTGATGTCTGAATAAATTTTTTTCTTCTGCCTTCTATATAGAGAGCCTGCTATACTTTGCAATTCTGAAGTACGCAGGCATATTCATAGTCACTCTTGGTGCTGTGAAGATTGCCTTGGCGATACACCCAAAAAAGATATTATCTCTCACCTTTTCCTTCATTCAATTTCAAGCTTCTTGTCATTCTATTTCCTATGTCTTGAACTTTCTCCCATTCCTTCTTCACCTGATGAATTATAATTTTTCCTAGAATATCTGATAAATTAATTAACAAGTATTATGTACTTACTATGTTCTTGGCACTGTCTTTTGTACTCAGAATATAAAAAAAAAGGAAGAAAGAAAGAAAAAAAGAAAAGAAACTCTTTCTGCCCTCAAGGAACCCATACCCTAATAAAGTAGGGATATATACCAGTACATGCAAAATATATATGAAATAAATGTAAAGTAATTTGGAAGAGAGTGAAGAGAAAGCATTAGCAACTATGGGAATGAGGTGAGGTTTCATAAAGAAGGTGATAGATATGTGAGTCAGGTCTTCAAAGAAAGCAGATATTTTAAGAGTGGCAAAGAGGATATATTACAGGCACTGGAGCTGTTGAGTGTGAAGAGATAGAGAAGGATTTCTGTGTTCATGGGACAGGATTAAATCCAATCTGTTTGGACTGAAAAGTGTGCAATAAGGAATAATGGTAATAAGGTTGACATGGTAAGTGTTGTGGGGCTGGGGTAGGAGCGCGCAAACCTTGAAGGGCTTCAAATGCCAAACAAAGGAGTCAATCCTTGATCTCAGAGGTAACAGGGAGCTATTGTTACTACTATTCACTGAGCTCATGGTTAGACAAGCACCTTAGGAAAATCACTTGACAGTTATGTAGTAGAAGTAGTAGTACAAGGAGAGACCTGAAGTAAAGTGATGAATCAGGCGGTCACTGCTAAGTGGCAGATGAGAGGCTATAAGGGCTGGAACCAGACTAATGACACTGTCACTATAGAGAATGCTATGGCTATGATCTCTAGAACATGTTCATTAATAACACCAGGTTCTGGTGACCTCCATCATCACACAGTACACTATTTCATACCTCTAATGCAATCTGCCATGGAAAATTGTTCAAAGTAGTCAACTACATTTGCGTCTTATTTCTTTGCTAGATTTTAAGACAGCTAGACAAAAGCATTTGATGATGCAAAGAATAGAGTCCTGGGTCTAGAGTCAGCCTTATCTCAGTTCTTATTTTTTTTTTATTTCAGTTCTAATCTGACTTCATCTGCTAACTATCTTTATGACCTTGGGCAAGTCACTTACCTCCCTTCTGACGGTTTCTTCAACAATAAAATGGAGATAATGATAATATTAACTTCATAAGATTGTTGTGAGGATCCAATGAGATTCCATAAAGCTTATCACGGTACTGGCATATTCCAGGTTAATAACAATATTAACTTCATAAGATTGTTGTGAGGATCCAATGAGATTCCGTAAAGCTTATCACGGTACTGGCATATTCCAGGTTAATAACAATATTAACTTCATAAGATTGTTGTGAGGATCCAATGAGATTCCGTAAAGCTTATCACACTTCTGGCATATTGTAGGTTAATAAATGTTTGCTCCTTTCCTTCCCTCCCTGGAATCTCCAGTATTTTAAGAAAATAATTTCTAGGAAGGAGAATGAATTATTTTTAAAAAATATGAAATTGATGAATAAACATAACATTTTAGGGGAACATAAGAGTTCCATGGTGGTTAGAATGGGTGATAATGCAGATAAGCGTTTCTCTTTGCCTAGCTATTAATTTTTGCTGTCTTTTTGTCTCCCCTGACAATATCTTGAAAAGCAAAAATGTGAGGTTGAATCTAGTAAGATAAAAGTCAATAAGGAAAAATATAAATTCTTCTATTTGAGCAAAAAAAATAAATTTCATAAAAACAAGTTGGATGAAGCATGATTAGATTGTAGTTCTTCTGAAAGAAAAACAATCTAGGATTTTAATGAACTTTACATTTATATGACTCAATAGTTTGATATTATGGACAAAAACACAACAAACAGACAAAAACCAAACCAAACCAAACCAAACAAAACAAGCTAATGAAGTCTTGGACTGCATTTATATAGGTCTACTTTCCAGGAACAAGGAGGTGACATTTTCTCTGTATTTAGTTCTGGGCAACTTAATTCAAAATACTGTTGATAAACTGAGCACCACATGGAGGAGAGCAACCAGAATAGTAAAGGGGTTTGAATGTATGTTAGATGCTGATTGGTTGAATGAACTGGAAATATTTAACATGGAGAAGAAAAGAAAGAAAGAAAGAAAGAGAGAGAGAAAAAGAGAAACAAAGAAAGAAAGAAATGAAGAAAAGAAAGAAAGGAATGAAGGAAGGAAGGAAGAGAAAGAAAGAGGAAGAGAGGGAAGGAAGGAGGAAGGAAGGAAGAGAACAAAAGGAAGTAAGGTAGAGAAAGAAAGAATGAAAGAAAGAAGGAACATAAGAAAGAAGAGAGGGAAGGCAAAAAGAAGTGAAGGAAGGAAAGAAGGGAGAAAAAAATGTTTACTAAGTTCCTTACTTTATGAAAGAGATTCTTAACTCATTTTTGTGTGGATCATGGATCCCTTTGGCAGTCTCTGAAGCCTATAAACTTTTTCAGAATAAAGGCATAAATGCATTTGTTTTTAAATACATAAAATGAAACACACAAGATTACAAAAATATATGAAATACATCTATTAATTTTTAAGTGAACTTCCAAGTTATTGACCATTTCCCTCTAATAAAATACTCCAAACTGTGTTACAAATTGTGGGCTGACTCTTTTCAGCTCTGGTCTTCTCATCAAAAATGCTTGAAAGTCCTCTAATTCATTGAATGACCGGTTTTTCCCCTGAAGTATCATACTCAGTTTTGCAGGGTAGGTGATTCTTGGTTTTAGACCTAGTTCCTTTGACTTTTGGAATATCATATGACATGTCCTTCTATCCCTTATTGTAGAAGCTGCTAGATCTTGTGTTATCCTGATTGTATTTCCACAATACTGGAATTGTTTCTTTCTAGCTGCTTGCCATATTTTCTCCTTGACCTGGGAACTCTGGAATTTGTCCACAATGTTCCTAGGAGTTTCTCTTTTTTGGATGTCTTTCAGGAAGTGATTGGTGGATTCTTTCAATATTTACTTTTCCCTCTGGTTCTAGAATATCAGGGCAGTTTCCCTTGATAATTTCATGAAAGAAAATGTCTAGGCTCTTTTTTTGATCATGGCTTTCAGGTAGTCCCATAAGTTTTAAATTGTTTCTCCTGGATCTATTTTCCAGGTCAGTTGTTTTTCCAATGAGATATTTTACATTGACTTCCATTTTGTTATTCTTTTGGTTTTGTTTTGTGATTTCTTGGTTTCTCAGAAAGTCATTAGCCTCCATCTGTTCCATTCTAATTTTGAAAGAACTATTTTCTTCAGTGAGCTTTTGGACCTCCTTTTCCATTTGGCTAATTCTGCTTTTGAAAGCATTCTTCTCCTCATTGACTTTTTGAACCTGTTTTGCCAATTAAGTTAGCCTATTTTTCAAGGTGTTATTTTCTTCAGCATTTCTTTGATTCTCCTTTAGCAGGGTGTTGACCTGCTTCTCATGCTTTTCTTACATCTCTCTCATTTCTCTTCCCAGTTTTTCCTCCACCTCTCTCATTTGATTTTCAAAATCATTTTTGAGCTCTTCCATGGCCTAAGCCCATTGAATATTTATTTTGGATGTTTGGGATATAGAAGCCTTGACTTCTATATCTTTCCTGGGTGGTAAGATTGTTCTTCCTCATCAGAAAGGATGGGAGGAGATATCTGTTCACCAAGAAAGTAACCTTCTATGGTCTTATTTTTTTTTCCCTTTTTTGGACATTTTCCCAACCAGTTACTTTACTTTTGGGTCCTTTGACAAGAGTAGGGTGTACTCTGGGAATCTGTGAGATCTCAGTTCCTCCAAGGTAGCACAATTAAGCGTCTACTGGTCTGGATGCAGAGAAGGATTTTTGTGCCCAGAATCTTAGCAGATACCTCTTTACAGCCACTTGGCCTCCAGTTCCACAAAGTCAGCACTTGGGACTGATTTTTAGGTAAGCTGGATGGGCAGGGCCACCGTTCAGTTTGAGAGAAAGACCAGCATGCCCAGGGCCTCCACCCAGGGCTGAGGTAAGACTCCACTCTTGAATGCCCCCAGGGGTTTTTATGCTCCAACAATGGAGCTTCCCAACGGGCTGCTGTGCTGGCTCTGTGGCTGCTGCACTGGCTCTGTGGCTGCTGCCTGCTGCTGGAGCTATGAGAAGGCCCTTCTCCCTTCCTGGCCCCCTGATAGAACCCTGCACTGACCTTTGATGACCGTGGGCCAAGGGATCTGAGGATCCACTATTGAGACTGGAGATTCTACCCCCGAGGTGTCATCCTCCCAGAGTCTCTTCATGCCACGCTGCTTGGCCAAGACTGGGCTGGGCTCCGCATTTGGTTCCCACATCAGGTGCAACTGACGTTTCCATGAGCCTTTCAGGTCACCAGGGGCTGGAAATCTCCTCCACTTTGTTGTTCTCAACTTCTGCTGCTCCAAAATTTGTTGAGAGTCCCTCTCTACAGGAATTTTATGGGCTGCGGGGAGGACCCTGCATAAGTGTGTCTTTCTAGTCCACCATCTTGGGCTGACTCTGATATGGCTTATAACTTGCCCTAGAGTATAGGAAATGGAAGGGAATTGAGGGCTGTGTTGCTTCCCAAGGTAGTGCTCTTTCCAAAGGGAGGCCCTCTCCTCAAAAGAAGACTATGAAGAGTGGAGAAAATTAACAAGAATACTTCTGTGGGACATCTCTTAGGATTCCAGGATCCTTGATAATGTTTTTCTTGTTTGGTGGACATGAACCTCATTCTCACAAAGAACTGTGATACTTTTTTCATTCATTTGTCCTCCCTTAAGCTACTCAAGAATTTTAAAATTCTCTCTAGGAGAAGACTAATTAGCTTTGATTGAATGTAGAAATTATGGCAAGAGTAACATAAAATGATTCTCTTTTCAAAATCTTAATTTTAGGAAGAATTTGAATGAATGAGATAATAGTAAATTTTCATAGAGTAGATTTCCTGGTAGTAATGTCTGTTGAGCAATTGTAAAGTAAGCAATTTCAATTCCCCTGTCCACTTAGGATTTCAGATTTTAAAACATTCAAAGGTTTTTGTTTTTTGTTTTTTTTTGAATACTACACAGGAGATCTAATCTATCATAATTTCCAAAAGTTTCAGTGTCAAAATGTTCAGAGATATAGTTTGTTGGGATACAGTGCAGCATATATATATATCTATATATATCTATGGAGGTATCTATATAGACACCTCTCTCTCTCTCTCTCTGTCTCTCTCTCTCTTTCTATATATACATGTCATTTTACTTTTATACAGATTTTTAAAGAACAGTCAGTACCACTATTCCACAGTTTAGACAGAAAACAAAGTGTACAGCTGGGCTATGACTTTCCACTGGGACTGAAATTTTCAACCAGAGCAATCTATAAAACTTACCTTCAATGAACTTTATATTCTATCACCTGTTAGCTTTCTGAACATGTAACAAAGGGTTTATTATTCTGCTTTTTGCAAATAGGGAAATTAAGCACATTGTGTGTGCTATATATGGTGAATTTGTGGAGCAATTCAAAAGAGATTAAAGTTACAAAAAATAAGAGTGTGATATATGGTGGAGTCCTTTTGGATAGACAAAAGGAAATGGATTATTTCTATTATCTGGGTGACTTAAGTGAAGGTTTTCATCCACAAGATGGTCATTTTGGCCTTCCTCAGCAGCTGGAATCTTTGAGTTTATTAACACTAAGCAACTAGGTCCATTTGCTTCTATCCTATATGTATAGAATGATAAACTGATAGATTCCACAGATAGATATTTTTATAATTTAATCAGTAACACTTTAAAAAAAAACACTTAAAAACTATATTAATAGAATAGTTTGATATCTGTTGCTACTAGACCCTCTTCTTTTTAAATTTTCACTTCATTATTTCCTTTGACATTTTTGACTTCTCTATTCCCTGTAGATGGTTTTTCTTCTACCATAAAGCAATATTTGGCAATTTGATTGATATAGATCAGAATAAATAAATTAATTTAGATAGAATTCCCGTTTTTATTATATTGCCTTGGCCTATCCATAAACAACTAATTTAGGTCACCAATTATTTAGGTCTGTTTTTAACACTGTAAAAAAAAATTTCTTTTCAGTCGCATCCAAATATATTTCACGTATACCTGAGTAGATAGACTTCTAAATATTCTGTAGTTATTTTCAAAGGAATTTCCCTATGTCTTACTGCTGGACTATTGGTAATATAACAAAATACTGATGATTTATATGGATTCATTTTGTATAGTAGAACTTTGATTCATTTATTTAGTTGAATCTTTAAGATTCTCCATACCATCACATCATTTGCAAAAAAAAAAACACAATTTTGTTTTCTTTTCACCTATTTTTGTTCCCTCAATTTGAATGAATGAATAAAACATTTACTAAACTTGAACTGTTGCAAAGCACTGAGCAAAATAATGAGGGCAAAACAGAAAAGTAAGACTGTCCGTGTTCTAAAAGGGATCCTATTTTAATGAGGAGTCAACACAAACATGGAAAGTTTCAGTTGCAAGAAAAGTATCATAATCCTTAGGGTTCAGTGGCAAAACAAATGTAAATGCCTCTTCTTTAATGTCACCATTCCCAGGGCTCTTGGACTCAGAGTCTTGGACTGTCCCCATGAGGATCTGAAAGGAAATAGTCATCAAGGTGTTGGTAGCAGATTGACTTGCCTGACACATGCTGCTCCTTCCTATCCAGATGACTTGCTGTTTCAGCTAAGTTTGCTTACCCTCAAGAACAAATCTTTGCTACCCTTGGATGTTTCTTCTTCTTTAGTCTGTAGCTTTATTTGGTCTTTTTCTTGTTTTATAGTTAGAACTACCATGTCTAACAATACAGTGGTAAGAATTTGTACTTTATTTCTTATGTTACAGGAAATGATTCTAATTTGTTCCCATTACATTTAATATTGCTCAGTTAGTAAATATTTATAAAGTATCTACTTGGTGACAGACACTGCCAAATTGTGGGGATTACAAAGAAAGATAAAAAAGTAGTCTTTGCTCTCAAGGAGCTCACAGTATAATAGAGAACAGAACATGCAAAAAGCTATATGCACAAAATATACACAGGAGTAATTGGAGATAATCAAGGGTCTATGTTGGGGGCCCAATACCAAAGTAATCAAGTTTTTACCTCCCTTTGGCTTGTAATGATCTCATCCAAATTTCTTCAGGGACAGCTTAAATGCAAAGCTTAGCTAAGTCTTGTATTGGTGAGTATTAAGGTCCCATTCTACAAAGATTTATAATAACCAATATGTGTATTGAGATTAGGAACACTATTTTATCAGGGATGAAACAAGGATGCCCACTATCACCACTATTATTCAATATGGTACTAGAAATGTTAGTGGTAGCAATTAGACAAGATAAAGAAATTGAAGGAATAAGAATAGGCAAAGAAGAAACTAAGTTATCACTCTT
>JAQQSK010016331.1:0-10475 GCA_028658325.1 Potorous gilbertii | reverse complement strand
AAGACTTATTGAAAGTCTCTATAAATTTCAAATGTTTCCTATTTGTTCTCCTGCTTATTTGTTCCCTCAAAGAACCCCGATGTCAGGCATGATTTCCTCTTATGAGAAGTAAGCTTCCTTCATCCTAACAGTTTATACTTAACTAGTTAGGGTTTTTATCCTTTGATGTATTTTCCATTGACTTGCCAGGAACAGAAGTGAATATTGCCTTGGCAATACAGGTAGGTAGTGTGAGTCTCATGGGTGCTCACTTTACAGAAGAGAAAATTAAGGCTTGGAGGAGTAAGTGATTTACCAAGTTTACAAACCAGGAAGTATGTATGCTTGCATTCAGTCAGACATCTCACTCTGCAACTTCTCCCCTCTCTCTCATGCTGATTCTAAGGGTTAGAATGTCTTAATCTGGAAAACAGTCTCCATGGTGAAATTGGCAAATCCACAGGGGGACATTATAGTCTTCCAGATATTTTAATGACAAATAGTTGGAGGAAAACTTGAGGCAAACAATTTTTTTTTTGAGGCAGTTGGGGTTAAGTGATTTATCCAGGGTTACACAGCTAATAAATTTCTGAGTTCAGATCTGAATTCAGGTCCTTTTGACTCCAGAGCTGGCGCTCTATCCACTGTGCCATTTAGTGGCTCCTCAATCAACTTTTATTAAATGTCTTCTTTGTGCCATGACCTCTTGTAGGTTCTGGAGATACAAAGACGATAATGAAAGACTCCTGGTATTCAAAAGGATTGTATTTTATTTGATGAGACGTGTACATTTACTAGTATATGTAAAATAAACACAAAGCATATAAGCACATACAAGTTGGCACAATGGATAGAGCACTGGGCCTGGCATCAGGAAGACTTAAGTTCAAATGCTGCTTTACTTACTTTGCCAACTCACTTAACCTCTACCTCATTTTCTCCTGTGTAATAGCACCTAAGTCACTGTTGTAAAGAGAAAATGAGAACATTTTGCAAACTTTAAAGTAGTATATAAATGCTCAGTATTACTATTGCTGTTATTGTTAAAAGAAAAATGTCATAAACACGATGGGAAGCACATGATGGACCACGATCTCCAATGAGGAAACACGAAGGTGCTTAGGGAAAAATTATCCATATTCTACTTATAAAAGGTTAGACTCTGGTCTAGAATTTGCCATTAGCGCAGATAAGTAGGGACACAGAGCAGTGTTGAGCTTCCAGGGTATTAAAATAATGCTGCTGTTGCGGTGGGATGTGATGACTGAGCCCCAGCTAGTGATTTTTGTATCGTGAAGAATAGAAGAGATACCTTAGGACTGGAGAAGAGTAAATATTGTCTCTGTTTTCAAAAAAGCAAAACACAAAGTCTAAATACTAGAGAACAGTAAGTTTTACTTCATTCCTGGTAAAATTCTACAACAAATTACTTGAAGGATTATTAGTGAACATCTAGAAAAGGAAGTGATTGTTGCAAAGAAGCACCATGGATTCATAAGAAATGGAGTTAAACTTATCTTATTTTTTCTTAGGGTTACTAGACTAGTTAAGAGGGACTGTGGCATCACAAAAATGATGAATTGAGTTTAGACTCTCAATGAAGTTTTAATCTCAATGATTTGGAAGTTCCCTAAAACAATCAAGATTACAACCCATCCCATGTGACTTACTCATGTCCTCCAAAAAGTTCAATTTATCATTGTTCCATGGGTTGCTGTGATCAGAAAAATTCATCACCAGGTGACCAGCCTTCTGATGGTGTGCAACTCTATATTCAGCTAGGCTGAAGCTGGATAACCACTTGCTAGGTTTATCATAGTGAGGATTTGAGTGTAGGTCAGAGTAGATATCTGCTGAGGTCCTTTCCAATTCTCAAATTCCCTGATTTTATGATACTTGAAAAACAGATTCAAGCTATTGCTGAGTCTCTAATTGAATCTTTTCCAGTGTGGAAGAAACTTCCAAAGATTTCTGGAAATTTCTGATCTGATGGCATAGTCTTTAAGAACTCAGGGTCCCCTTCCACATAATGAAGAAGCATTGGAGTAAGACTCAGTGGAAGAAATAACAGATTAAATTTTACATATTGCTTAGCATTTATTATCTCACCAGAATCTCCTAACCATAAGACAGATACTATGGGTATTATTGTTCCCATTTTAGAGGTGAGGAAACTTAGGTTCTGAGAGTTGGAACTGTTTCTCTTTCCTCCTCTCCTCCCTCCCCTCCACCTTCTTCTTCTTTGCCTGTTAACTATACCTGGCTTCCTTCAAGTTTCAGCTAAGATTGTGGCTGTTCACTCACTTTAGTTGTGTCTGATTCTTCATGGTCCCATGTGGGATTTTCTGGGCAAAGATATTGGGGTGGTTTGCCATTTTCTTCTACAAATCATTTTACATGAAGATGAAGAACTGAGACAGACAGGATTAAAGAACTTCCTCCAAATCACACAACTAGTAAGTGTCTGAGGCTGAATTTGAGCTCAGGTCTTTCTGACTGCAGGCCCAGTACCCTATCTACTGTGTCACCTAGCTTTTCCTTTATTTATGTTTTGAGCACTTAGCCTATTGCCTGAAATATTGTGGGCACTCAAAAAGTCTTGTTTACTTGACTTGTCCAAGGTTGTATGATGAGTGTCAGAAAAAAAAAAGGATTTTAAAAACAAGACTTCTTAAATGACCTAGTTCAGTCATTTATCCAGAATCTTCCTCTGTGTTGGAATTTACTTCTATCATTGTCTAGGTGGTACAATGGATAGAAGATTTAGAATCACAAAGACTTATTTTCATGAGTTCAAATCTGGCTTCAGATACTTGTTATGTGACACTGGGCAAGTCATTTAATCCTATTTGTCTCAGTTTCCTCATCTGTAAAATGAGATGGAGAAGGAAATGCCAAACCACTTCAGAATCTTTGCCAAGAAAACCCCAAATGGGGTCATGGAAAGTCTGAAATGACTGAATGACAACAACAATCTTAAATATTACAACTTAAGGTATAAGAATTATTTGAAGTGGGATAAAGAGGGACCAGAATTGTGATTCTCTCACAGAAATGTACAAGAGGCAGACTGAATCAAAAACAATTAAACTTTACAGGATCCAGGAAAAAATTCCCTACTGACTAAAAGCAAAACAACTCCCCCCTCTCACACTCCTCCCCATTATCCAGTCAAAGCACTTTGCACATTTAGACAGATAATAAAATGCACGTTTGAGTATAAACAACAAATTACATTAAACAAGTCATGCTATGTGCATCCCCATTGGAAACATAGTAGAAAATAAGGGTCACACATCTGCTAAATGCAGGAAACAACCGTATCAGCAAGAAATGAATTTTACTCTGAAGCTTTAAAAAAAAAAAAAGTATTTCAATAAGGGATAAGAGCAGGAAGAAAGTAGATTCAAAATAAGGGGAAAATGAAGCTATGTACTTGAGGGTGGAAGCCCTTCTATAAAACATTTAAATATCTTAAATAGCTAAAGAACCTCACAGCATTTCCTGTATCTTCCAAAATCCTTTGTTTTTCAATTGCATCTGATAACATAGAACATTTTATAAATTGGTGTGATACTGATATCTTAGAAAAACACTTGCATGACAAAGATGTAGTATCCAATTTGATCTCTTTGCAATTAAAAATAAAACAAACATACAACATTATAGTAAAACAGTAGTAGAGCCAGATGAGATAATCTTTTCCCCCTGAGAGAAATACAGGTCATCATTTTGATAAGTAATCCCCTTTCTGAAATACTGCCATAAATACATCTTTTGTAAAAGGATCCTTGATGTGTAGAATTCACAGCCTTTACATTTCTTCCTCATAGATCCTAATTTTCTGGATCAACTAGGATTAAAAAACTAAAACATAGTTTTAAACATCATTTTAATTCTTCTTGGCTCTGATGCCTGGGGTAGTGGTCAGGTCAAAAACAATTAAACAGTATGTAGGTCAGATCGCTGAGTGATAAATTTCCACATTCCCTTGGATTCCTGCTCTGAAGGTTCTGAGGCTAACACTACAGCAGGTACTATTTTGAGCAAAGATGAAAGAAAGGTGCTTCAAAGAATCTGAAGGCACAGTGCCTAACTTTTACAGAACACGTGATGGGGACTGCAGGAAGGAGCTCTTAGATTCAAGAATAGCCTGCTGTCACAGGAACAGCCAGGAAACTAAGAGGCTACATCTGCAAAAATCTTGGTGTTTTTGGTTTTTCTTTGTTTTTTGTTGTTGTTTTTAGTAGGAACAAAGTAGGAAGGATGATGAGAAACCTGTTGAAAACAATTAATGTGTGGAAAAGCACTGAACTAAAATTAGAGAAACTGTGCCCCAACTGTGTTGCTCACAAACTGTGTGAAATCATACAATTCATGGAACCTCTGGCGGCCTCAGTTTCCTCATTTATAAAATGGGACAATTAATATCACAAAGGATTCAGGAGGAGGTTCAAATTTCATAGGTTTGAAGATAACACTCAGCTTTTTCCCAGCTTCCTTTAAATTTTACTTAATTCATTTGAACAGCTCCTTGATACTGGTGATAAAATCTTTGGTCATCCCTAGGTGATGGTGGTAAATACATTAGAACCTGATGAGGTTGATTTCCTCTGTACCTTCAAATGACTGTTTTAGGAGGGCAAAGTCCCCAGAAAATAGTGCGGGTCATAGACGTATAGCTATTAGAAACCACCTAGGCTAATCTCCTTATTTTACCGATAAGAAAATTGAGGCTCAGAGTGGTTAAGGTCACAAAAGCAGTAGCATCAAAGGTGCAATTTCCTAAGCTAATATTCTTTCCACTTATGTCAATATTTCTTGGGTTGGAAAATAGACTCCCCACAACACCCCACCATTTCATCACATTGCACAAACTCTGGTAGTAGCCAATAGTTCTCTATTTTCTAATCTTTGTCATATATTACACTTGAGTATATGTATGTGTAAGATGTGGATACTGATTTTCTCTTTGGTGACATTTTGAATACTAAGTGTCAATGAAAGCTATGGGACAGGAAGTCAGTTCTTAATTTAAGCTATCTTTAATTCCTGCTCACCAATGTCAGCCATAATGAAAACAACATAACATAGATTAGAAGAAGACTTTATTTCTTTATTGATGATTCTCTTAAAGGTGAAATCTTTCCTTTGGGAGAAAAAGCAAGATAGGGTTCCTAGCTTATATTATTGAGACTAATGGATTGTAAAGGTAGGTATGAGTTAAGAGAGTAATCTCCAGTCTAAAAGCAGATATTTCTAGTCATCTTCATTGCATTTACTGTGTGTATACTCACATTATGTCACAGGTTTCTAATGTAATGAGTATGATGTTAATTGGGAGGAGAAATAGTGACTTAGTAGCCATTAACTTCAGAGGAATAAGAATTATATTTTAACTTGCCAATATATACATGCAAAACTAGCTGTGGGACTTGTGACATCACTTAGAATTTAGAGCTTAGTTGCAAGTCACCTAGTAAAGCATCTTGGCAAGAAAGCCCAAAACTGTTTTATGTTCTGGAGATTTAAACTAAGTATTCATATACTCAGAAAGACATATACTATAATCTTGTCCCCACTCTATTGCAAGGTGTTATTGTTTTAGAAATAGAAATATTTCTAAATAGAAATATTGTTTTAGAAATAGTTTTCTAAATTTAGAAAAATTGTCTAGAAATAGAAATATAAAAAAAGTATTGTTTTAGAAATAGGCATAGAAATATGCCTCCACAACAATCTTTTATACTCATATGAGTCTAACTAATAAATGGCCTCATGACTCATGTAGGTCCATGGTATACCAATCATTCCTACAACTACAGAGAACCAATCTCTGCTAATTGGAGAAAGGACTACTTTTATCAATTTTTTAAAAAAAATCATCAGGTATGCCCTGCATTATGTTATTAATATTCTGTTTGAATCAAACTATAGCACATGCCACTAATATTAATTTTAGTCATCTTTTTGGAGACAGGGGCTCTGTATCTCAAGATTCAAATTTATGTGATGCAACAGGGGAGATATTTTAAACAAGAAAGTCTGGAGCTTAAACAAGACAAAAACAGCAACATAGTAGCCTAGAATCAAGGTATGTTACTTAGTTGTTAAAGGACTAAACATTTATCTCTTCACAAAAAAATAAAAGAATGAATATGTAAAGTGGTGAATTTGTGGTCTTCTTAATGCCCTACTTAACTAGAAAATGGCATTGAAAATGCCCTGCGTTAACACTTTCCAAAAGGCTTGACCCACAAGCAGAATTAGGTTCATGCACTAGTTGCACGGTTATCAGCTTTTTTAAAAAAAAGATATTTTAGGTCCTTTCCAAATATTTTTAGGAAGCTGCTTTTGGGAGATTTTTAAATTGTTATGGGACGGAAATGAACACTGGCATCAGTGAGAGGAAAAATATATATTATTAAAATGATCATCAGTGTCAAAAAATTGGAAGAGTCCATATGAGATTGGCAACGGAGAACATTGTGAGCCCCTCACAGGATGAATCCACTAAAAAGTATGAAGCAAGCCTGAATGGAAACTTTAAAAATAATTCTGAAGAAACAAAAAAAGGTAATTACCTGAGGTAGGGCCTTTTCATTTCACCAGGGTGATAAAACAGGATGCTTATTAGCATGGCAGATAGAGAGGACTCATTGATTGTAATTGGGGAAATTAGTGATCATGATGGTAATTCACCACAATCCTACTTTTCTTCTTGAAGAAACAAATGCTTTGTTTAAACTGTCCTGTGTGAATCTTTGCAATTTCTTGGACAAGCTGGAAATTCAGAAGAACAAGGTTTTCTTGACTACAAAACATCTATTTAAAGTCGTTTCCTGAAGAGAAAGGAAGTTTGAAAAGGTTTTTTTTTTTTTTTAAAGTTCATTCTGGTTATGTGTAAATTTAAATAAAGAAAATGATCAGGAGTAGAATAGATAGTATCACCTTTACTGTATTGCTTCAACTATAGACACCTTTTGTGTAGATCCCTTTTTTTCAAGTTATATTGTAGATAACCGCAAACCCTACCACCTAGCAGGATGATGAAATCTCCTAAATGATAATATATATAATATTTATATATGATATAATTTAAAATATATAATAAATATAATATTATAGTATGGCGAGATCTATCTTGTGACGAAATTTAAGATGTTTAGTGGAGACTTCTTGCAGGGCAAAGATAACTATGCTAGCTGGTTTTTCTTTTTGACTGGATTGATGTCAACTGGGAGAAAGACTGCTGTCTGCCGGTGACAGATATCCTGAGTAACTTCGAATGTGCTTTGTCTGCAGGTACACACACAAAGACATACAAGATTGTTCAAATCAATATAATGATCATTTTATACAAAGAGAATTAAGAAGTCCCTCAATGACGAGAAACTTCAGAAAAGAATGGATTGAAGACAACTAGAAAAACTTAAATTCATTTAATTATGTTGATTCAGTTATGTTATTGTGATACTTGGATGGTAGATGCCAATGTGATTTTATCAATGTGAATATTTCCTACATGTTGCAATCCAATCCTATCTTCTCTCCTTCTTGAGGGGAGTCAGTGCAGGAATCAGGGTGTATCATAGACCCAATGTGCTATAGGACTTCCTCTAGAACCAAAGAATCAGTAGAGTACCACTGCTACTCACGGAATAGATGGATTGTCTTTAAGTTGTCTGTCACTCTCATTACATAAATGGTCTATCTTTTTTTTCCACTCACATCTTTCTGATGACATACTTACTAATATGATTTCATGTCTCAAAGCCATATAGCAAAGTCAGAAGAATACCAGTCTTTAAAAAAGAGAGGGCTTTGTCTTAAGAAACAGCTTGGGGTCATCAAAAGCAACACATAATTTCCCAAATAAAAGCCAACCTGCTCTCCTCCTCCTATTCAATTCTGGGCCAAGTTCACTGTCCACTTTTAGCATTGTCTACTTCCTCCTTATTCTTTTTTTTATTAACAATCAGGTAATCAAATCAAGTTATCTTTATTGTTACATCTTTCAAAGTATCTCATATGATTTTAACAAATACATAGAAAAACACCTAGCCAGAGGAGAGTCATAGGGGTGTTGTTTTTCTCTATTGGTTCAAATTTTTCTTGTAGTCAACCAACAATGAACACAGTGGGACCTTGTATTCTATGCACTGTTCAGTCAATTGTGTGGTTATAAAGATGTTGGCTTCTGTAGAATACCATTTGTGAAAGCCTGCCTATTCCCTTCTCATACCTTCGTCAAGGATGCCCTCCATTTGGTGTAGATTACACTCATAATGGTTTTATACAAAAGTAGGAAAAGTGGGTATATGGGATGGTAGTTATTGAAATTTTCTTGATTGTCTTTTGAGGGGTAATAATAAATCTGTGATTTCTTCCAAGCATTTGATATCGTCCCTTCTTTTAAATATCTCACAAAACAATTCCTCAACGCCTTTAAACTTATGTCATTCAGATAAGCACCAGCATTTAACCTCTGGATGCAAAAAAGAATTATTAACATTTTTATAAACTAGTGAAAAGATAAGTATCTGTAATTTTGTTTTGCTGTTTTTGAAGCCAATTCATTTCTGGGGGAAAAACAACCATGTGTGTTTCCAGTTTTTCCTTTAGCACTACATGCATGATGCCAGGTTGCTAGTGTTCGGACAGATGCTTTCCTTTTTATATTGCCTTTTCTTGCTTAATATCCTTGGAGAGGGGGGTGGAGAGGGGGAAGGACATCATGACCACTTGAAGGGTGATGAATTGATTGTCACTGTGCAGCCGTCTTACAAGGTTCAAATCAGGGCTCTGCATTAAGTTGCCAGTTAATTGAATAACCTTGAATTTTATTATAAAGAACCCCAAACCCAGAGCTTTATTAAGTTAGAAAATTCACAACCAATAGCATAATCAATAAAACATTAACAAACATGTCACCCTAGACAAACCGCTCATATTGATTTATTTTAACATCCCTACAAAGTCAGCCTGTAGACTGAAATATAAAATAACCACAATGAAATGGGCATAACAACACATGCCAACTACCTAATTCCTTAGGGCAGTGATGAGGTTTTCACTAATTACTGCTTATAAAATTGTTGGAGAATCTGCAGAAAGAGGATTTAAAAATGTAAAAGCCATTCACCAGTGCTCAGTTAACACAGTTTAGTACTAAAGACCACAAGTGATAAAAGGGATGACTAGATGATGTCAATTCACCATCAGCCTTATATGGCTGTATGTAATTCCAATGGATTCAATTCAACAAAGACTTACTACATGCTCACTAGGAGCAATGCTGTAAAAGTAAAATACAACTGTGGGGAGCTAGGTTGTAGCAGTGGATTGACCATGGGGTCTGGAGTCAAGAAGACCCAAGTTCAAATGTGACCCCAGATATTTACTAGCTGTGTGACTCTGGACAAGTCATTTAATCCTGGTTGATTCAGTTTCTTCATCTGTGAAATGGGCTGGAAAAGGACATGGCAAATCACCCCAGAATCTTTTGCCAAAAAAATCCCAAATGGGGCAACAAAGAATTGGACACAACTAAAGAACAACAAATATAACTAATTATTTTCCATTCTAGCAATGCTTCATCTTTGGTCTCATTTTCTAAAACAAAATTTTCAGGGGGATGAGTCAAGATGGTGGAGTAGAAAGATTCACATATGCTAGCTCCGAACCCACAGTCCATGGATCTCCTGTAAAAAGAACTCCCAACAAATTCTGGAACAGTGAAAGTCATGCAGCAAAAGAGTGAAGGAGATTTCCATTCCAGAGAGCCCTGAAAAACCGATCCCAAAGGTCCGTTGCACACTGGATGATAGCAGAGCCCAGCCCTGCCCTGGTTGTGTGGCAAAGAGAGGAGCAGATCCGAGCAGGCTTCAGGGATGGAATCTCCAGTGGCTGCGAAGGTCCCTCCACCCACAGACGCACAGGTCAGTGAGAGAGACTTTTGGACTGGCCGAGAGGGGAGCAGGGTGTCTCCATAACTCTGGCCCCCTCAGGAGGCAGCTCGGCAGGAGCTCCATTACTGAAGATCTCTGCATAAATCCCTTGAGGGTACTGAGCCTGGGAGGAGGCCCTGCCCCCACCTAAGAACCTGATTTAATCTTACCCTGAATAGCAGCCAGGCCCATCACTGAAAGCCCTGAGGCTGGGGAGCAGCATTTGAATCTCAGACCCCAAGCACTAGCTGGGTAGACCTAGGTGGGGGTGGAAAGGACTCTCAGAAGTCAAGTAACTGGCTGGGAAAATGCCCAGAAAATGGAAAAAAAATAAGACCATAGAAGGTTATTTTCTTGGGGAACAAATGATTCCAACCTTCCTATCTGACAAGGAAGAAAACTGCTTACCATCAGGTAAAGACATAGGAGTCAAGGCTTCTGTATCCCAAGCATCTGAAATAGATATCCAATGGGCTCAGGCCTTGGAAGAGCTCAAAAAGGATTTTGAAAATCAGGTTAGACAGGTGGAGGAAAAACTGGGAAAAG
>JAQQSK010016330.1:0-10476 GCA_028658325.1 Potorous gilbertii | reverse complement strand
ACTGAGAAAGCCCAATGAACTCAATTAACAGATGAGGCAACTAGGTGGTGCATGGGTAGAGTGCTATGACTATAGTCAGGAAGACCTGAGTTCAAACATGGTCTTGGGTAAGTGGTCTTGGGTGACTGTGGGTAAGTTATTTAACTTCTGCTTTGCCCCAGTTTTCTCAATTGTAAAATGGGGCCAACAGCATATTCTTTGCAAGGTTATAGCAAAGATCAAACAAGTTAATATGTAAAGCATTTAGTACAGTACATAGCTTATGGTAGGTGATATATAAATGTTTACTTTCCCCATTCACTGTAACAATTTGTCTTAGAGTAAACTCCTCATACACAATGTGAAACAGTGCTCTATGCCATGGACCACAGTATTATGTGCAATCAACTCTGCTCTCCAAGCTTTCTGTCTAGTCAAACAGCTTTTGGCTTCCTAATAGGGAGGTATTCCACCTGGTCATTTAGAGATATGTTACTTCTTAGGTAGAAAGAGTGGTTTAAGATAGCTGAGTTGGTTACAACAGTATTAATTGCCACCACTTCCATTGTTAGAGGGAGGAAAGCAATGTATAAAACTGAATTTCATAACTGGGTTGAAATAACAAAGGAAAAGCCCTTCAAAATATACCATTTTCATTTTCTAAAGCCTAGAAATGTATGTTTACTTAAATGGGAGGAAAAGCAATTCAATTTTTCTAATTATCTGATTTCTCTTGCAAGTCAACTTCTTTCTCATCCTTTGGCACCTGAGACTATAATGTAGATACTTCATTTGTTTTTAGTGTCTGAGGGTATATCCATGGACTTTCTAATGTTCTCCCTGCAAAGAATCACTCTGGACTGTTATTCATCTTGCATTCCATTGCCAAGGTGATTTTCCTAAAGCATAGATCTGACTATATCAACCCCTTCCTCAATAAACTACAGTCTATCCCTATTATCCCAAGATCCAGTATTAAATTTCCAGATTGACATTTCAAGTCTTCTTATACATCCTGCCAACCACACACTCAATGATCTGACTCCAATGGCCTGTTTGTTGTCCCTCGCATAAAATAGTCTATCATAATGCCATGCATTATTCCTGACTGGCCACCATGCCTGTCATGATCTTCCTCCTCTTCTCTCTTCCTAGCTGCTCTGACTTTCTTCAAGATTGCTTAAATCCCACCTTCTGTAGGAGGCCTTTACCAGTCTTTTCTGCTACAGGTCCCCTCCAAGATGTAGAAAACTTTTGATTCCATGAGAGCAGGAACTAGGTTTTTTTATAATATTATTGGGTTTTTTTTATCTTCAGAACTTAGCACATAAGACACTTAAATGCTTGTTGACCTGACCCTTTACAAAGATCCTGCCATAAATTTACAAAATGTTGCCACATCTTATTATTAATTTGACTAAAAATTTAAAGTGTATTCGAAAATCAGGGAAGATCTCCTATGTAATTGGGTTGTATTGACCAACATTGGAAGACCACTCTCCCCACTCCTGCCTTGCTATTCAGTATCTGCTTGGATGTTTCCTAGCCAGGACTATATTTCCTAAATATAGAAAAACAATCACTGAGTAGTATGTGAGCAGATGAGACTTTTCTGAAACATCTTTTATTCATAGAAATGTTATTAGAGTGATTTGAGACATTTAGAATATACTTTAAGATATATTTCATTATTAGATCATAATAACAAATTTGCATCATAAATTACTTTCCCAGTTGTGCTTAATTTGAACATGAGTTAGCGACTTGTTACATCCTTCCACTGAACCATCAGGACTTTAAGAGCAGAATTCTTCATCATTTTTCTCCCTTCCCATCTCAAAAATGTGTGTGGGGCTCTTCAGAAGCATTGTAGAAAACATGAAAGAAAAATGATAATTTCCAATCATGAAAATGTCAGAAAAGAGATTGCTTGTCTCTTAACAGTTTTAATTAAAAATCATTTTTGTAGCCATTTTACTCTGCCTTTTATCTTATCTCTTCCAATTAAATCCAACTTTTCTAGGATGAATTCTATAAGTAGTCATTTGAGATAATATGAAATTAGAATGCAAAGAAAAATCTTAAGGAAATGGATTAGAGTATATTTATTGAATAGTAATGTATCTCACTACTAAGAACTGTGGCTGTCTTCAGTACAAGAGTAAAGATTGTGGCAGAATAACTTTGTATTGTAGGCACTTACACAAGCAGTAAGTTTGGTACTATGTAAATAAAAAACTATTTTCTAAGAAAATATCTCTTTGATAAGGAAACAATAGGGGCTGCTGAAAACCAGGGAACAATCAAGAGACTAAGACTAATGAAAATAGAAAGAGAATTTCAACTTTGTACCATTTGGCAAAAAAAAAACAAAACAGTAAAATACTTTGAATTATCTATCTTGCTTTCAATTTTATCAAAATATGTTAGAATAAAATAGCCTCCATTGGCTATTTTGTTTTTCAGTTTTACTCCAGGTGCTCTAAAGATTTTCTGTAAGAATGTTGATACTCTCCATTTTCAAAATGATTGTCATTATGTCTTCTGTTGCCTGTCCAAAAGCAACACAGAAAACTTTTAGAGTTATAAATAATTTCTCTCATGGAGCCTTCTCATTTTCATTCAGGTTGTTCTGAGCCCCTGGGAATGAAATCAGGACACATACAAGACTATCAGATTACTGCTTCCAGCATCTTCAGGACGCTCAACATGGATATGTTCACTTGGGAACCCAGGAAAGCCCGGCTAGATAAACAGGGAAAAGTGAATGCCTGGACCTCAGGCCACAATGACCAGTCACAATGGCTGCAGGTAGTGTTTTCAAGATGTTTCTTAACATCTGTTCACCCTCTTTCCAGAAAGGCCATATCAGTTCGTTGAATGTCCAAGTTTACAATCATTAAATTAATTGAAAATATGTTGTTTTCCTCTTGAATTCACTAAAATTAATTTTGAAGTTTAGGTTAATTACATGGCAGCATCCATGTGTTGTTTTCACTGATGTTTGTAGGGCTTTAACTAGTGAAATGTAGAGAGGCACCTTGCAGAGATACATTTAAGCAGTCCACAAAGTGAATTTGCATTTTTGAACACTTATATACTGTCATGAATTTTGTCATCTTTTGATCATCCATGGGAGTTCTAGCACAATTCTAAACAGTGCACTGGACACACTGGGCATTAGGAAGTTAAGTAGACTCATCTTCCTGAGTTTAAATCAGACACTTGCTGTGACTGAGCAAGTCACTTCACCTTGTTTGCCTCGATTTCCTTATCTACAAAATGAACTAGAGAAGGAAATGGCAAACAGCTCTAGTATCCTCACCAAGAAAACCCCAAATAGGATCAGGAAGAGTCAGACATGACTGAAAAATGACTAAACAACAAAGAGACACATTACTAATCCTGCTACATGCACGTGCATTGTTGAACTTTAGTAGTGTGACAATGCGATTGCTTTCCCATCTTTGAGCTCTTGTATGTAGAAGAAAATAGCCATTCCTAAGTTGTATATTGTTTGAAACATGGATAACATATGCAGTCAGTGACGTTTTTAAAAGAATGCTGCAGTTCACTTAATTGGAGAAGCTTTTTTAGATGATAAATTAGTTAAGTTCTAGAACAGTAAGAAAGAAGAATTATATCCTGTCCTTGAGTACAGTCATTGTATCTGGAGAAGAGCAGTTCTACTTTTATTGCTTATTGATCTCAATTCCATATACATGAGAGCTTTGAGACTGTAGACAGGAAAAAATTCTATGTTATTAATTATTAAAAACAAATGATGCTCATAACTTAATATTTAATGATGGTGTTCACATGAGGGATTCATTGTTGTTCAAGCAGAATTCAAAGTATAGATTGTAGCCTTTTGGGGGAGGACTTGTGATTTCATTAGTATAGGGAAATCCTTGTGAGGAAAATCCTGGAGATTAGCAACTGCTGTATGACTTATAGATTTACATAATTACCTCAGACACCAACAAGGTAAGCCACTTTTGCAGCACTATATAGCCAGTACTACACTGAGCTTGGGTATTCTCGAATACAAGGAAAATTTTCCATCTAATGTAGCATGCTGTTTATTGTGTTTTGTCCTAAGACTCATATTTTCTGCCTCCTAATAATAAATAAGAATCCCTTTTTATACACTCTATATTGCCTGGATTAATAACAATTCTAAATTTTTAATTTCAAGGATTAGACCTTTCAAAAGAGAAATCAAATTTAGAGGAGACACTTTCTACATGAAGCTTCCAGGAATGTTTATTTGGGATTTCTATGGAAGTGCCTCTTTTGTAATTAATTTTGTATCTCTAGTTTGCTAGTTAGATAGGTGCGTGTGTGTGTGTGTGTGTGTGTGTGTGTGTGTGTGTGTGTGTGGGTGTGTGGGTGAAATCCATGTATATATTTAAGTTTTCAAATAATAAACCATCTTTCCAGAACAATTCTGCATATGGAATATTGTTTTAAGTTGTAAAGGTATTAGAAATAAAAACCAACTCTTCTCTATCCCATAAATAATCAAGAAAGTTCAATGACTTAAAAACATTTTACCTCCTGGTACTTCCAGAGGGTCCCTTAAAGAGCACTGCCCATCATAATTTGCTTAAATTATGTGCTAATTGCTAAAGTCATATTTAACACAAAATTATGGCCAACATTTTGTCAAAATTCTCTTTTTATCCACCCTCAGATAGTTACTTCCACGCTCACATTGCTCCATTATGTTTCTTAAATTAATGAATGCAAATGCATCACTAAAAACATTATATGCCAAGCACTGTGCTAAACTTTGAAAAAACAAATAGAAAAATCAAAACAGTCCCTCTCCTAAGGCACTCATCACCATGGACAGCTGCAAGGGAAAATTGATGACTGAGTCCTTTAAATACTTTAATTAGTCATAGGATAGTTATAAGTGCCTAGAGGGCATCAAGGTAGGAAAGGAGGTAAGATCTAGAAGATTTTAAGAGTCCTTGACAAGAGATGAAGTAAGGATGGATGGTCCTCAATCTTTCCAGAAGAAAGGATTGGTGTTGGTAACTTTTATTTTATGCAAACCTTGTGAGTAGTCAAAGAACCAGGATGAGTTCTAGATGATGCTGGGAGCGGGGGAAGGGGATGAGAATAAATTTTATCTCCCATAATTCTGGAATGGAGTCTGGGTAAAAAGGATTTGGGAAGGGGAATGAAGGCAGATTTTTCTCTCCGTATAAGCTTATGTTTCCCCAAGAGTAGGTCTATTTTTTCTTGTTGGCAAGCAAAGCACAGAAGGAAATTTCAAGGCAGGGCAAATTGACATTTTTTTCTTAGTATAAAAATGTTATGGAGTTCTAATTATATTAAAATTCTTTCCTCAAAAAATATTATGCTCAATACAGCTACAAGTTACAATACTTTTATCTTGCTATTTTGTTTGGAGAACTAGATTACAAAACACTTAAATAATGCCAGCAAAAAAAAAATGTAGTTGGAGAACCATTGTAACAGAGGTCAATTTGGAGCCTGAGTTTATCCCTCTGAAGCATAAATTACTTTTATATTTTGAGCTAAATGCCTCAATCCCCAGATGCAGTCGTAGTCCATCAGAGGGAAAGTATCAATGCCTATCATTTAAATTTCTAGTCTCATTGTCGGTCTATTTGAGGTTGAACCCTTTAGGAAATTTCCTTTATAATCTTAATGAGATGACCTTCTAACTTAGGTGAATAAGTGGTTTGATTTGATTTTGTTTCTGATTCAAGTAGCTTTTTAAGTATATAGTCAGAGGTTAGAGAAAAAAAAAACTCAATTCCAAAACATGAAAGGACAACGTTTCATGTGTGCTATAGAACAAGAATTACTTTTCTAATTTATAGGCACGATGACATTCACAACTTTGTTTTCTTCTCATTGGTACTAGCAGGATACAACAGGTTTTCCCCCTTATTCCCTGCACCTTGTGCAGGTACAAGGCATTGATCTCCACCAACAAGAACAGAGTCCCATCCCAATGTGCTTTGGGACCAAAACTGCACTGTTATTGCTAGTATTGTAAGCTGATTCCCTTCTGCAAAGAGATTTTCTCCATTTCCTTTTTTTAAAAAAACCATTTTGGGTAACAGGACTTTTACCTTTGGACATGAGCTCAGACTAAGTAACTAAACACACACACATATACATAAATAGACACAAATACATAGAGAGAATGGATGAAGTGAATGAAGTGGAAAAAATAAATTCAAATTTAAGATATGTTGTCTTAATACATGTAAAGAATTATGCTATTACTGATTTTCATTTTAGCCAATAGGAAGGAGACCACAGTGGAGGGTGTCATTGTCGAAGCACTTGCTCATACTGGGACAGAAATCTTTCCTAGCAACATCATCATTTCTCATCCACTGATATATAACATTCTATCTGTTTTGTATGTTTCTAGTATACGTATCCATGTTGTGTCTCTCTCTTGTTAGAATGTAAGCTCCATCAGGTCAAAGACTTTAATTTTTTCCTTTGTGTCTCTGTAACATAGCACAATGCATGGGCCATAGCAGACGTTTAATATTTGATTGAATGATCGATTGATTATATTGCAACTTTATCCATATCCACAATTCTGTGTCCTAGGGAAAGGCTATATGCAGTTTATCTTCCTTAAAACAATAACATAATTTTAATCTTAAGCCTAATGAAAAGGGGGAAAATTGTACTGTTACCTGGAGAAATATCTCCTGGTCCTTTTGAAATATCACTCCCTAAGTAAAGAAAAACTACATAATATTTCAGTCAAAATCTGTTAGTGATATTTTAGTGTTGTTAAATTGCACATTGCAGTACTGACCTTTTCAGAATTGCATTTGACTCTGCAAAACTTCATTCATTTTATGGGAATGTTTATGATGACAATTGAATTTGTCTTCAATTTAAATAAGACAGTAGAAAAAACAGGCTTATTTCTGATATTTTTATGTAATACTTCAGCTATAAAATGCATAGCAGCTTTAAAGGCATTGATTTCTCTGAGGCTGTACTTCTATTCACCCATCATGCAGGGCAGAACTAGAGAAAATCTTTCAAGAAATAAATGAACTCCAGTTCTCCAAGAAGCATTAACAAATATTTGGATTCCCACATTGTGTTCCAGTATTTGATATGTAGAATACATTAATCCTAAATGAAATTTTGACCTGTGGATGAGTTATGCAAAGGTATAAGGTTTGATTCTAACATGCTGAATTTTTTGTTTGTTTGTTTGGAGTCAACATTATCTCATATCTAACATAATCTGGCATGGATACCAGTAAATGAGGTCAATTATTTTTATTTTTTCAAATTGACAAGGATAAAAATTAAAATTAGAAAGTTTTTGAATGGTATAAATGGTATGAGGTGTCACTGGATTGTAAATAGGGAACTTGCCTCAGAGCTAGGAAGATCAGAGTTTAAGTACCTCATCCGACATGCCAGCTGCTGTATGACACAGGGTAAGACCCTTACCACCTCAATGTTCTAGGCCACTCTCTAAGATTAGAAGTGGCAGAGGAGGTACCAATCTGCATTAATGAAGAGAGTTTCTGCATTCAAATATTCCCTATGCCAATTAAATAACAAGTCCCTCCCTACCCCTTTAACCTTGAGAGATATTCTTTGATTTTAGAGGTTAGGAATAAATTTCAGATATTACTTTACATCACATATAGTCCTTAAGAACCAAAAAAGTGGAAGGTACTGAAAAGTGTAGTTCTTGAGGGAAAACAGTTCATATACTTGCAGGAAGAGAAATTATTAGATGAGACTAAACATATCAGAAAAGGCATTAGAAATGATAATGGAACAAAAACTGAGTTTTTCTTAAATGTTAGTGTTTACTACAATTCAAATATGACATGTGCTTATAGAGTTTTCTTTGATTTTTTATAGATGGGGAAACTGAGGCAGGAGGTTACGGGACTTACCTTAGGCCACATAGCTTTATAAATAAAGCCATTTATTTATAAATAAAGACCTAACATCCTCGTATCTAAGCTCAGAGAGTCACTGTTAATTCCATTATGTTACATTTCTAGACAATTTAGAAACAAAGAGGAATGGAATTCTCCTTTCATAACTTTGTATCTAAAGCAATGATTTCACTTACTAACAAGGTACAGCAGAACCTTAGAGAGAGATTTTCAAATAGCTTAATTTCTTAATAATGAAGAAAATTTTTCCACATTCACCCTATGAATTAGGCACATGCCATATTTCTCTCATGAAAATATCAGATATTTACTTTATTTTTTACTTTGTGAAAAGTAAGGATTCTAGTAAATAGGAAGATTAGGCATATTTCCATAAAGTAAATCCTTCTTTCCTGTTTTCTTTTTCATTATAAAATTAGAATTATATCCCCATGGGCAAAGTTGTCCAGTCAAATGAGTAAAACAACATGATGTAAAAGGGGTTTTGATGGCTGCTGTTCTTCCCATGGTATGTCAAGCAGTTCACCAAAATGTTCTTCCTAATTGGGTAGTATAGGTTCTACCTTTACTTCATTTTTCTGTACTATAAGTTTGGGGCCCTTTCTTGCAAAGTATCATGCATGTTTAATGGCCAATATTCTCCAGTTCTATATCTAAGATTCAATGACCTAACTTCATCACACAAGTTATTCTTGATTCTGCACTCATTTCCCTATTCCTCAGATATTCTGATTGGATTTCTGACCCTCAGGTGCCCAGGCCACTTGCTCAAATGTACACCTTGGGCTGTCCTGAAGATCGTATGAACTTCCTCAGCATCATGAGTGTCTGCGATGCTTTTGCCTTATCACCTCATCTTCTTCTCCATAAGTTTCCTCACTCATTTCCGTTTTTGATTACCTACCTTCTGTTGAACTGCAAACTCAATGTACCTTGCATTAGAACAGAATGCCTTTTTAGTATCAATATATGTCTTCACTCTAATTTCTAGTGTTTTTTCGTTCAGTCATTTTCAGTCAATCCAACTCTTTGTGACCTCATTTGGGGTTTTCTTGGAGAAGAAACAGGAAGTGATTTGCCATTTTCTTCTCCAGTTCATTTTACAGATGAGGAAACTGAGGCAAAAGGGTGACTTGTTGAGTGACTTGCTCAGGGTCACACAGCTGGTTAGCATCCAAGGCCAAATTTGGACTCAGGCAGATAAGTCTTCCTGGCACTCTATCCACGATACCACCCAATTGCCTTAGTCTAGCATTCGTATATCCCCTAATTTAGATTCCTCACCTGACTTCACCTTTATCATGGAGCTCAGAGTCTTTTCTGAGTCCTACTCTTTTCCCGACCATATCAGCTTTACTTTACTATACCTGTCATCACTCTCCTCCTACGTCCTCAACCTGCTATTACTATTGAGCTGGCAGTGACACCTTTCTTTATTCCAAACATTCATCTTTATCATCAGATCACCTTTAGAACATGCAAACATATCTCAAAGTGCTGCCCACACAATATTTTGTTTTATTTAATCTCATTCTGCAATGTTATTCTCATAAAAATTCTAACTATTCCAGATCCTCTTCTACCTTCTCCATCACCTTTGCCAACTTCAGGTATCAGGGAGAGAAACTAAGTTTGCTTTTATTTTAGTCATTTAGTCACTTATGTAATCTACCTGTGAATGACTTATAGTTTACAAAGCACTTTCACATTCATCTTTTCATTTGATTCTTACAACAACACTGTGAAGTATGCAGGAAATAAGGTTTCCTTATTTTAGTAAAGTAGAGGCTGAGGCTTAAGGTGTTAAATGATTTGCCCAGAGCTAGCAAGTGTCTTATTGATGATAGGTTTCTGGCCCTGACACTCAAGAAACAAAGAAAACAGAAAACAGACCTCATTCCTCTGCTTGTGCCGCTTTCTGTCTCAGTCATAACAGTGATGGAATGACAGAAAAGGAGGTACAAGGTGCTTAGAATCAAGTAATTTTTTTTTTACCTTTTTTTGCTTTAACTTGACGGCGGATATTCTAAATGGCCAACCTTTCTCAAAAGATCAATGAGTAGAGATGTTACTGGAGGAGATACATCATTGTTGATATTTTTACTATGGAGATGCCAGAAGAAAGAGGACATTGGTCAAAGGAAGAATGGCTCTCAGAAGCAAATCAAAGCCATTAGCACAGCTGGTTTCATTATATACCCAAAGGCAACATAAAACAAGATATTCTAAGATATCTGGTCACATTCTATTGCCATTCTCATGATATGGATTTATAAAAACAAAACAAAACTTTAAAGATTATACACTATTACTTGGAGAATATAAAGAGGAAGGGAAATTCTATGGAGAACTTAATAAGCATCCTCTGAAAAAAATTAACAAGCCCTTTGATACTCAAATAATGCAAAGATGAGAAGAAGGGAGGGCAGAGAGAAATATGGTAGAAAGCATAGGTCAGAAACAAGGGATGAGAGAGACCAAAGACTTCTGGACTACAACGAGGTAGTAGCACAGGTACAAAGCACATCCCTGCATCATAGATGCTCATTTG
>JAQQSK010016329.1:0-10476 GCA_028658325.1 Potorous gilbertii | reverse complement strand
GGAAATCTAGACAGCACAGAAAACACTTGTCTTGGTCTTTTTATCTTACCCTGCCTAGAAGTGAAGGAATTACTGACCCAATATCACTTTAGTCACCACTGGTGCTTTAATCTGCCACATTTCAGATCCGGATTGTTTTGACCCTTCTTGGGAAACTTGTTAACTGCACCTCCCTCTGTTCCTAGAAGCTTACCACATTAGTGCCAAATTTTATTCAGACAACTGATCACTATAGCACACTACAGCTCAGAACTGAGCTCAAGAGATCTGTCAGCCTAAGCCTCCCCAATAGCTGGGGATTACTGGCACGCTTTACCATTCCTGGTTCCCTACATCTCTTTTTCTACAATGTTGTTCCTGTTGTGGTAATTATATACATAGTTTTATTAAGAGTAAGTACTGCTGTTTTGATTTTACTTCCTTAAATCTGTGTTACTTCACATATGCTTCCCCACCTCTCTTTGTATCCCAGCAAAAATATCTGAAATGAGAATTCAGGCATGACCAGAGTCGAAAAACACATTTCCCTCTTTCAACTGGGCTTGTCAAAGCCAAATAAGAACTGACACAAGGTTTCAGGGTTTGAGGAATTTATCATACTGACTATTACAGAGGTACAGAGATAATATTTACAAGGAGTCCAGAGGTACAACAAGATTGCAAACTTAATTGTCACACTGATTCCCTCTGTGCCATGTTATTAAGCAGCTAGGACAACTCTTTATAAAGAAAGATTTCCAAGGATGTGACCTTTTCCTTTTCTCCATTTCCATTTCACTTAAATTATCACCCCAAAGATTTCAAAGGGGCTCTCTCAGCAGTCTGATCAATTGGAGGTATACCATGGCGATAGGGAACATTGATTGTCAAAGTGGTCTGTGTATGTGTGTGGGGGGGAATAAAAAGGAGAAATTGACTGTGAGTCTGTGTGAAACCAAATTCCTACTCCCTCACCATTTTATGTGTCCATTACCACTTCAGAAAGACAAGGTAGCAATAAAAAAGTAATAATTTCTGAAATCCCATCTTAGCATGTGACTGCAATCCAAAAGGGAAGTATAATGATGCCATGGGAAGAGTCCACGTTAATTCTCCCACATAGCTCAACAATGAGATAGTCTGTTTATACAACAAAAGGCATTTTTATACATAACTTGGAATCAGAAAATTTATGTTTCTTCTCTCTTCCTTTCCCCCACCCCTCCTCTTTGTGACTCTTTCTATGTCTCCCAGTGGGTAATGCAGGTACTGGAGTCAGGAAAATTGACTTCAAACCACATATTTATTAACTATATGAGCCTAGACAAATTATTTAACTTCTCTCAAACCTCAATTTTCACGTTAGCACCAACCCTAGAGATTTGCTGTAAGGATCAAATGATATGACATGTAGTATATATGTGTGCATACACAAACACACACACACATATATAATACATATATATACATATATGTATGTACACTGTATATGCATAAATAAATGCTAGTTATCATTTTACTATACCACTATATTGTATCATCAAATCATCAATAGTTCCTTACTCTGATTTAACATTCAAATTTGTTTGTGTTTTTTCCAACTTGAAAGATCCCTTTCCTGTTGTGGCCCTCTCCTCTAGTTAGTGAGTTCTTCCAGGAACTTAGAGAGAGGACCTGGGTCAACCATGCTTACTCCTTCCCTCATTTCCTGGTTCCATTGCAAACTGAGTAGAGTTGTCCACCAGGCCCAAAGGCGGGTGGGTACCTTCTCATCTTGTTTCTCTGCTTCTCCCTGATGTTTTGTTTTTACAGTTCTGTTTTATAATCTGCCTTTCTCTATTAGAATATAAGTTACTTGAAGGTAAGGACTGCAATTTTAGCTTTATTTTTTTTTTTTAATTCCCAGTACTTAGCACAGAACCTGATGCATTGTAAGCACTTAATAATGCTTTATTTAATATTTGTCTGTTTGTAAAAACAACATGGAATGATTTGTCATTTGTGAGAATAGACCCTAAAATCTAAAAAAAAAAAGTGAAAGAAAATTATTTGGTCATTTGGCAGAAAAGAGCGAGAGCTAGAAATGGTATCGTTCACTCTCGTTCAGCTGTTATATAGGATATAGACAAGGATACTCAAACATGAGGGCAGCTAGGTAGTGCCATGGATAGAGTGCTGGGCCTCAAGTCAGGAAGACATATTCCTGAGTTCAAATCTGAATAGCTTTGTGATCCTGAGTATATCACTTAACTGTTTACCTCAATTTCCTCATTTGTTAAATGAGCTAGAGAGGGAAGGGAAAATCACTGCTGTATCCTGGCAAAGAAAATTTGAAACATGGTCATGAAGAGTTGGACATGACTGAAAGGTCTGAACAAGAACAATAACCCACCTAAGAACTACACATATGCAATTAAGCAATTTTGACAAGAGGGCAAATTGAAAACAAGATTGATATATATTGCTATGGAGATGAGCAAATTCAAAAAAGGGAAACCTAAAACACAAGCTTGGGAGAACCTAAAAAAAAACCTGAGTGTGGAGACCCAAAACTAAAACCTGGGGAAACTCAAAATTCCTTACAGTCATCTCTGGCATTCTTAGAGAGTTTCTGAGGTCAGGGTGATATCCTGGATTCAAACATTCTCTAGTTAGATTTAAACAACATATTAACTAATGATAAAGGTTTTTTGAACGCTATAATAAGATATCCATAGAGTACAGGAATAAAATTTTATGCGAGCAGAAAAACACAGTTTGGGAAGAGGGCATGTGTTTTGTTGGTTTTTTTTTTTAAAGTGTTATATGAAATAATTTTGATGGATAGGGAGGATTTTTGTGGGAGAGAAAATAAAATAGTACTTTTGGTGATAGCTTGGGAAACAAAGTTCAGTTATTTATAATGTAAAAAATTGATTCGTATAATCAAAATAATCGATTATAAATGCATTTATTAAGAGTTTAGTATGTGCAGAACCCTGTGCTAAACACTTATTGAGTCCCCAAAGATGATAAAGATATAGTTCCCATCATCATGGAGCTTATAGTCTGTGCAGTATACCATACTTATTGTCTTCTATGTCTGCAGAGAAGGGAGATACATTTTCACGTCACCTTTGTGGGGCAAAGCTTGATCTGTTATAATTTCCAGCTGGAATAACAGCCTGAGTTATTATTTTCTATATAATTGTCCTGCCTGAATCTCTCGGTATACTTCTGACTTCTAATCATCTTTAAAGAACCATCTCTCATTCTTCCATTTTTTCACCTGCTATTTCAAATCAGCTGCCAAGTCTTGTCAGTCTTACTTCTATATTCTCCCTCTGGTTCTCCCCTTCTCCCCACTCACAACATGAATATCCTAGTTCAAGTCTTTATTCCTTTTGTCTGGACTGTTGCAATAGATTCTCAATTAATGTCTCATCTCCTGGTTCTCCAGTTCCTGCCAAATTAATATTCTTGAAATACCAATTTGATGATGTGATGACCCAGTTCAAAAAATTTCTATTGATTCCTACCATCTCTAGAATAAAGATCAACTCCTCACCCTGACACTTTCAGCTCTCCCCATCTGCTACTCACCTACCAGTCTAGACTTGTTTTCTATTATTTCCCTTCACATTTTTCATGTTCCAGCCAGCCCAGCCCACTGTCTGTTCCCTAAGGCCAACATTCTATATTCTTCCTCTGTGTCCTTCGCACAACTTGTTTCCTAAGTCTGGATTAATAGCTAATAAAGAAAAAAACAAAAACTGGCATTTATTTAGTGCTTTAAGGTTTGTGAAGCATCTTCCACAAGTTATCTTGTTTGATCTCAGATGGAATGCAAGACCCTGTCACTTCTGCCTTCTAGAATCTGGCTAATTGCAAAGCTTAACTCAAGGGTCACTTCCTCCCAGGAGTTTTCCCTGATTCTCCTAGTGACTATTGCTCCCTCCCTCCTGAGAGAAGGACATTATCTACCTAGATAGCATAACCTCCAGTAGAATTAAGCTCCTTGAAGGAAGAGCTTTTTGTGATTTTGCTGTTGTATCCTTCACCTATAATAGGATTTAATAAGTGTTTTGGTAACATTTCATCTTCACAGAATTCTCTCAAAAATCTTAGCATCTAAAACACCTTACACATCCTGACGTTTTCATTCAGTTAATTAGCTATCTATCCCTAGAAGCACTGTATACTTTGCAAATCTGTTAAATATTCCATCTTTGCCTTTATCCAAGTCATCAGGAAATGTGTTGAGTAGCATAGGGCAAAGCACAGATCTCTAGGGCAATTCACCGCAGACCTCTTTCCAAGCTAGTATTAAACATTGACTTTTCCTTAGATTTGGTATTTCAGCCATTTCTAAGTCTATCTAGCTATACTATCATCTGGCTATCATATAATCACTTTGTGCACAAGAATAATATTCAAAAATGCCAAATGGTTTGGTAAAATTTTTAATAAAATGTTGCTACAAAAATCCCTTGACCTACCCTTTGAGTAATCTGACAAAAACAGAGTTAGTGTAGTATGATGTGTTCTTGATAAAAACATACTTGCCTTTTATATTTATTATTTCCTTTTCTTTTTTTAAATGAAATCATTCCTTTCAATTAGCAATATTTTACTTTTTTTTCCAGAAGTTGACCTTGTTGAACATCATCATTAATAATAATACCCTACTGCATGTTGCATTCATTTATTAGGAAGAATTTTAGTTAATTTGACCTTAATCTACTATCCAGGCTACTTTGGATAACTCTTAGGAAAGTCTAAAGTTGAATGATCCTTAATGTTCTCCAATTTTACTAGGAACAAACAATGAGATTTCAGTATAGAAATCATTAACAAGGTGAAAAGGAGGGGAAATCACATGATGGAAAAATAAAGTTTACATTAACATTACAGAGTTGTTGAGTAATCAAGTCACTATCTGATTCCCTGCTGGAAGACTCACCATATTCCTAGCATTAAGCCGAAAGACCACTTCTTTTCCATTTTTAACAGAGAAAAATGATCCTAATTTCAAATATTTCAGGTGGATAGGGAGACAATAATATGAACAAAACAAAATTAATTTTAGTTAACATTTTTAGTTCATTTCCATAAGAAAGATCTTTTTGTCTTTTATCTATCCAAGGACTTTTTCTCAGAAGTCAGGAAAGAAATACTATTTTATATTTCTAGAGAAACTAAAAAATTTTTTTAAATTTGTTTCTACCACCCTTTGTACATCTTTTTAATTTTTCCAGAAACTGGAATTGGTCACATACATTGTCCTTAAGTGGAAAACATAATTCTCTTGCCTCTTTCTTTTAATTTTAGAAAATCAGAGCAACATATTTCCTTCTCCAATTTATCCCCATCTTTTCTTTTCATAGGATCATAAGACCACAGATTTAGAACTGGAAGGGACCATAAAGGTCATCATGTCCTACTTTTATGACAAGCAATGTCCAGAGGAATTAAGAGGTTTGCCCCAAAGTCACAGATCTAAGGTTCAAATTGTTATTCTCTAAATTCAAATCCATTGCTCATTCCACTGTACCATGGTGCTTCCCATGTCCATTCTTCCCCTTTCCCCATGACCCCCTCAAAAAAAACCCCAAAATCACAGATTATGGTTTAGCCATCACATCCATCAATTGTTTCAATATCCTGGCATTTTTATAAAAATCCAGCACCGTTATTTCTCTACCTCCATACATACTTTCAAAAAAATGACCCAAATTTTCATTTATCCCAGTGAGAATCTTCCTCTCCCAAAACAGATGGTGACTTTGTCTACAATTTACAATCTTAGAAACTTGCTTAGGAGTGCTGAGAGGTTAAGTAGTCTGCCCTACATTGCATAGCCATGATGTATGCAAGATAGAACTTGAAATCAAGCCTTCATAACTCTGAGACCAGCTCTCTATCCACTTCAGTACACTGTTGGGTTATTTTTAAAATCTGTGAACATAGGATGAAAATACTATTTACTGCAAAAGTACAATCAAGACCAACTCTGGGCTCCTAGCATAACATTTGAAAAATTGTTGATTAAGGAAAGGATCACAATAGACTTAGCAGAAAACTAAGAGCTGCATGTCAGCCACAGAGCCATGCTGACTGCCTCTAAGATACTTTCACATCCTGAAAGCAGATCATAAATTGTCGCAGGGTGATGTGCTTTTGACTTCAGGTCTAGATCCATTAGCACTTTTGCTTATTTTGGCCACACTCAAAATATGTCTAATTCTTTGTGGTCTATAGGACAAGTACATTTTTGAAACACCCAACTATATTAAGGAGTAATAGTGGCTTAGGTTGCCCTTAAGGGTACCATTTAAAGATAAATAGAAAACTTAATGTTAGAATGAAATACTTCAAAAATTAGACACAGGAGGTGGTAAACCTTTCTGGGCTTTGTGGATTTTCAAATTTACCTCTTCTCAGTGGATGGGCTTCTAACTTCTGCAAGAGTATTAGAATACCTGAGTCAAAGAATCACAGAAAATCGGAGTTGGATGAAATGTCAATAATCACGTATTTGAACCTTTCAGTGAATCTAAATCCCCCCTATTACATGTCTTACAAATGGGCATACAGTTTCTACTCAAAGATTTACAATTAGAAGAGACTCACCATCTATTAAGACAACCAATTTTTTTTTTTTTTGATGTTTGTTGGGACGACTATTTGTTACAGTAATTCCAAATCTATCTTTCTATTCCTTTTGTCCACTGTCTTTCCTTGTTCTGGGGCTGCAGAGAACAATGCTAATCCCTTATCTACAAGAGAGTCCTCCAAAACTTTGAAGACTGATATTATGCTCTAATCCTACCCATGTTTTCTTGTTTCCATTCTAAAAATCCCTAATTTCTTCAAAAAGAAAATCTACTTATGACATGGATCCCAGTCCTCTTACCACCCAGAGTGGTCTCTTCTATGTAGGTTCTAATTGTTCACTGTTCTTCCTAACATACAGTGTTTAGAGAAGAATGCAATATTCTAGATGTGGCTTAAGAGCAGAAAAATGTAATACCATCATATCTCTTGCTCTGGACACTCTCACCTAGCCATGATTCCCTCAGTCTATGTTTATGGGACAGATGTGACTGAATGAGAGATGAACTTGAGGATGAATTTCATCAATATTTTAGTCTTTTCCTCTATAAAATTAAGACATCAACTACATAAAATTAACACAGAAAATAACTTTGAATAAATCAATCTATTAATAAACATTTTTTTCAAAATTAATTTGTTTTCAGTTTTCAGCAATCACTTCCATGAGTTTTAAATTTTCTACCTCTCCCTCCTCAAGATGGCATGCAATCTTATATGGATTCTACACATGCATTCTTATCAAACACATTTTCACATTAGTCATGTTGCTTAGAAAAATTAAAACGAACAGGAGAGCAATAAACATTTCTTTTATTTCATTTCTTTTTTTTTTAAATTTATTTTCAGTATTATACCATCACTATCAAACAACTTAGATTTTTCTTTCCCTCCCTCTCCCTCCCTCTCCCCCCATGTCCCTCTTCCTCCCTGAGATGGCATACATAGGTTCTACACATACATTTCTATCAAATACATTTTCATCATAGTCATGTTACATAGAAGAATTAAAATGAATGGGAGAAATCATATAACAAACCAAAATGTAATAAAAAAAAATGATCTGCTACAATTTGCAATTGAATTCCACAATTCTTTCTCTGGATGTGGAAGGCATTTTGCTTTAAAAGACCACTGGGAATTTTTTAAGTCCTTGCATTGCAATGAAGTTCTAAGTCTATCAGAAAAAAATCTTCTCACACTGTGGTTGTTGCTGTGCACAAAGTTCTCCTGCTCCTTTCACTCAGCATCAGTTCATATAAGTCTTTCCAGACTTCTCTGAAGTGTTCCTGTTCATCCAATGGATGGGCATCCCCTTGATTTCCAGTTTTTAGTCACCACAAAGAGAGCTGCTATAAATATTTTTGTACATGTGGGACTCTTTCGCAATAAACATTTCTTAAGGACCTACTATGTGTCAGATATTATTCCAATCCATGAGGATTAGAAGACAAAAATGAAATAATTGCTTCCATCAGCAAGCTTGTATTCTCTTAAAACAAAAACACATTCTTTCTTTTCACCCTGTTCCCCATCACTGACCATAGCCTCAGTATTGTGGGAATTTTTAGAGCTAAAATTGATCTTAGAGTCATGTAGTCACACCCACCATATTTTTAAGTGAGGAAGCTGGGGCCTAGAGATGTCAAATGATATCAGGTCACATGCTTACTTGCCCATGGTTGCACAGGCAGTAAAAGACAGAGTTGGAATTTGAACCTTGGTCTGAAGATATTAAATCTATCTCTCTTTATATTGAACAGGGGTGGCTCCCCACTTGAAAACAAACCTGAGTATTTTAAAAACTGATGTACTCACTGACTTGCACACATTCATTCTTGTCACACATAGATACTTGCATATAAAGATGCTTTACCACTCAGAAGCCATAGAACTTCATCTCAAAGACACAGTGACAAACTGAAAGAAATAAACTGTGCAAAGGAATCCTGGGACCTGGATTCAATTTCCTACTCTGTTATCTAATGACCATATGATCTTAGACAAATCACTTTACTTACTCAAGTTGAAGTTTCCTCATCTATAAAAGTGGTGGAATACACACGCACACATACACACACACACACACACACAAAGACATACATATAAAAGTCAATATACATGATAGAAATATATACATGTATGCACGCAAATATATAGAGATACATGTATATATCTATACCTATATATATCCATACACATACACACACATATCATGTCTTGCTCTAAGCGTTATTGCAAGGATCAACAGATGAATGTGAAAGTTCTTTATAAATTGAAAAGTACTATAGGCAAGTCAGTTATTATAGTTGCTGGCAAAAGAAGCACTAGTTGTGATTTTATTTTATTTATAATAAATATGTATGTGATAAAAGACTAACATTTTCCTTGTCAGGAGCTCTCTTATTATATGGCAAACACTGCTTTTAATATATAGAGATATATCTACTTAGAATAGGTCATGGATTTTTCACTTCGAAGACATAGCACATGTCAGGAAATTTGAGTCAGGGAAGGAAGACTAAATATGGAGTAACTATGGAACCATGGAACTCTAGGTTGATTAAACTTGAGAAAATGTATGCAAAGCCCTTCCTAGCCCTAGTAGAATGTTGATATCAATATATTTTGATTTCATCCAAAATTTTTGGTTTCACTGGGCCTTGGATTTCTTTAGTTAAATGAACTTGCAGTGAGAAAACTCCCTCTACCAATACATATTAACACCTGCTTGACAAATCATAGTTTTAGGGAATGTCTTCCCATGCTGATAATTTAAGTGACTTGCCAGAATCAGACAAGCAGTTGGTGTCTGAGGTAGGAGCTGACCTTCAGACTTTTGGATTCCAAGGACAACACTCTATCCATTCCTCTTTTCTGTCATTACAAACTTTAAAACTGACATAAAAAAATCAGTTATTCAGAGGGAAGGAGCCAAGATGGCAGAGTAGAAAGAAGCACATATGTTTAGCTCTTACCCCACAGTCCATAAAATACCTGTAAAGAACTGTCAACAAATTCTAGAGCAGCAGAAGTCACAGAACAACAGAGTGGAGGAGATTGCTGTCCCAGAGAGACTTGAAAGACCAACGGGAAAGATCTGTCAAGGGCATCGGTCCCAGAGCAGAGCCCACCCCTGCCTTGGCCACGTGGCACCAAGAGGAGTAGATCCAAGCAGGCTTCAGGGACAGAATCTCCAGCTGCTGCACAGATCCCTCAACCCACAGGTGCCAAAGGTCAGTGAGAGGGTCTTTTCAGCTGACCGAGAGGGGAGTGTGGTGACCTCATAACTCAGGCCTGTAGCAAACGGCCTGCATCACTACACAGCTCAGTGATGTGGTGAAGAAGGAAGACACAGGAGGTGGGAGAAAAAGACCAACTCTGCTTTATTGATCTGAGGGTCGAGGTATTTATAGACAGAAACTGTAAGCCCATTTGACATTCTGCTTGTCTCCACCCTAGTGATTAAATCAGTTAGGGTGATTAAATCAGTCCTATAAGATTGATTTAATCAGACTGTGAGTCTGGAGGCATCTATTTTACATATCCCTTGTTTTCCTTAATTCTCTTGTTTGTCTCACAGAGATAACAACATCTGGGGGGCATGAAGAGCCATTCTGGATGATAATGAGCACAGTCTCAGAGAACAGTTTCCCCAAATGTCTATCCTGATCATGTCAACTGCACTCCACCCTGGCCCTCAACATAGGCCTCCTCAGGTGGCAGCAGTAGAGGCTGCAGCAGATGGTGCTCCCAAAGCAGGCAGTAGCCCACATCCATTGTAGAAAGTCTCATCAGAAAGCACCTGAGGGAACTGAACCCTGTGTGGTTGACCTGCCCCCACATGAGCAGCTGATCTTAATCTCACACTGAATAGCAGCACACACCCCCAAAGCCCCTGAG
>JAQQSK010016328.1:0-10476 GCA_028658325.1 Potorous gilbertii | reverse complement strand
TATATTCTAGAAATGAGGCCTTTATCCCCGAGCTTAGCCATAAATTTTTTTTTCCCAATTTACTACATCCCTCCGAATTTTGGAGGCATTGAGTTTGGTTGTGCAAAAACTTTTCACTTTAAAATAATCAAAATTATCCATCTTGCATTTCATAATGCTTTCTATCATTTCTTTAGAAAAAAATTCTTCTCCTCTCCATAAATCTGATAAATACACTATTCCTTGCTTCTCCAGTTTATTCATGGTATCAATCTTTATACCTAAATCATGTACCCATCTGGACTTTATTCTTGTGTATGGTGTCAGGCAAAAAATATGGAATGCTTCACGAATTTGCATATCATCCTTGCACAGGGGCCATGCTAATCTACTCTGTATCGTTCCAATTTTAGTATATGTGCTGCCAAAGCGAGCACCCATTCTAATTTTTAAAGAACTATTTTCTTCAGTGAGTTTTTGAAGCTTTTTTTCCATTTGGCTAATTCTGCCTTTCAAAGCATTCTTCTCCTCACTGACTTTTTGGACCTCTTTTGCCGATTTGACTTAGCCTGTTTTTAAAGGAGTTATTGTCTTCAGCAAATTTTTCAGTCTCCTTTAGTAAGCTGTTGACTTGCTTTCATGATTTTGTTGCATCTCTCTCATTTCTCTTCCCAATTTTTCCCTCCACCTCTCTTACTTGATTTTTGAAATCTTTTTGAACTCTTCCATGGTCTGAGACCATTGAATATTTATTTTGGAGGTTTTGGATGTGGAAGCCTTGACTTTCCCTGAGGGTCAGCATTGTTCTTCCTCATCTGAAAGGATGGGAGAAAATACCTGTTCACCAAGAAAGTAATCTTTTATAGTCCTGTTTTTCTCCCTTTTTTGGGCATTTTTCCAGTCAGTTACTTGACTTTTCAGTCCTTTGTCAAGAGGAGGGTATACTCTGGGGACCTGTAAGTTCTCAGTTCCTCCAAGGTGGCACAATCATGGGAGAGAGGTTTACTCCTCTCCTGGCCTACACACGGGTCTGGGAGCAACCAAAAACTTTTCTTCCCAGAATCTGCAGTTGGAATTCCCTTGCCACAACCAGCTCCAGCTCTACTGCTAATGCTCCTCCTCACCCCTGGGTGGAGCTCAGGGTTGAAATTAAGATCAGCTGTTCAGTTCCCCCAGGGCTCTAGGCAGAGGGCTCCAAAAATGGTAGCTGCCCCTGCAGTACCTGCTGCTGGAAGCCCAGACCTCACTCCCCTCTCCTGGGTGAAGGAGTCCTCCCACTGACCTTTGAAACTATCTGTGAAGTTTGTGGATTGTGCTGATCTGCATGCTGCAGGTTGGTCTGGTCCATATTGACTTTTGTGAGCTCTACTTACTTTTTTAGATACTTCCTAACTATCCCTTTAATAATAAGCTTAATTTTCCCCACTCCCACCTCTCCCCCCCACCAAAGAATTGAAGTCAAGTTCACTGACTTACATGAACCCGAGTCTCAGTAGTGTTTCTTTATTCATCTATGATTTTAAAATGAGCCATAAGATCTAACACTTAGTATTTTTAGATAAAATGTGTAATCACCTAAAGATTTTCATTAGGTCTTTAAATATCACAGGTGAGCTTCCTTTAGCATCAAATAGTAAAAAAAAAACAAAAACCAAAAGACAGAAATATTTTCAAATATATTCTTTGTGGATGAAAAGGCTTTGATTGTATAGATCTGCATGACACAGAGAAGAAAATGATCAGCATGCAAATAAATGGGGTGAGTAACCTAGGTTTCACAGAAACATTTTCAAATAACACATCTGCTGTTCTAAGTGTCTTAATGTCAGGATCTCATCCTGGCTATGAGCAAGGATTATTTCTTCCCATCAGCTAGAATATCCAAGTTGCATCATGAAATCTCAACTACTCCCCAGGTTCCTACAACAAATAACAGTGTAGCTTAGTGAGAAGAGCACCGGAACAAGACTCTAGGGTCCTACACCCCAATCTCCTACTAGATAACAGTATGACTTTAACTACTTTGCCCATCAGTTTTCTTATCTATACAATGGAGTTGGTATAGGGGCCTTTCCAACCCCCAAATTCCTTAATTCTAACTTCCCTATGCAATTAAAAGACAGCTCATGTGTATAACAGATCATATGTACCCAGTAGGTTAATGCAGACACCAAGAGAAAGGGGAAATTATCTGATAATTGAATTTGAATCTCAAAGAGACAGCTCAGCATGGCTGTATTTTTTTCAGATCACCCATTTTTCTTCTAAGGTATTTATTTCAAAGCATTAACTTTGAAATTTTTCCATTTTATAAACTAAAATATTCATAATGTATTTGTAATGTGCTTAACATTTTAAATTGAGTATTTAGATATCTCAGCTTCCTATCTGATGACTACAAATATTGTCTGTATGCAGAAATATACTGAATGGAAAGGAATTAGTTGGTCTTATTTCAATGATCTACAGAATTGTAATCAATAGAAAATGCCAGACACAAACAAACAAAAACTCAACCCATGATTACTCATGGGAGATAACTATGTAAACAGTTTCATTTGAAAGTGCTAAAATTATGTTGTATTTATAGGGCAGTTAATTTAGTTTGCCATCACAAACTAGATTCCATTTTTCTTGGTTTTTTTCCTCTGTATCCATCTATTAGAAGCCATGGAAACAGTCTTTTTCCCTTCTTTGCAAAGTGACTCACTCCAGAAGATACTGACCTTTTTATGATATATTGTCTGATCATGGTCGTGTGAATAAAAGGCTAGAAAGAGCCAAATAATGAATGCATCTAGAAACTAGCTCAGGTAAACACATGTCCTTGAATTCATATAGAACAAATTCTTTGTAAAATTTCTCATATATGTTATAATATTTTATTATAGAATTGTCAATTTTAAAATAAAAATCTTCCACAATGTCCTTGGAAATTAAATAATATGTGTGTATGTTGATATGGGTGTCTATGTGTTGCTTTGCATGAGAGCATCCCCTCTAATTTGTTTTTTAAACAAAATTTTCTTTTTATTGTGAATTTAACAATGATCACTATAGACATTCCCATAAATATATACATTTCGGTAAACAGAATCTTATTTTATAATTACCAGACAAACTCATTCAATTCTGCAGAATTGAATCTTATGCAGAAGGTTCTATCAAAGTAGAAACTCCCTCTATAAGCAGATTGCCACTCATTTCTGACTGTCAGAAAGTAAGCTTCTTGATGGTGAAATTGTTTCATTCTTCACATTTTTACCTTACTGCTTAGCACAGCTCTCAGCAACTAATAAATGACCATTGATTGATCTGCATATAAATCTTATGGCGTGGACTAAGTGCTAAAGAAGTCCAGGGTCCTCCCTATGATAAGGACTAAACATGGGAATCAAAGCCAGGTCTTTATGACTCCAGGCTCTGAACTTTATCTGTTACACCATTGTTGTCAAACTCATAGAATCTGAGGCCACGAATCTGTTCATAAATATCCTTATGAGTTGCCTATTGGCTCAGTTTGAAAATGTAATATTATCTGTTTTATTGCATTTTATTTATTTTGTTATTTGCCTAATTTTCATGTGGTTCAGACCATGTGTATGCAGATGCTTGATACCTCTGAGCTATAGTAGGCTGCTAGTGATAAACACTGTCATGATGAAGCAAAACTTTAAAGATTACTTTTTCCAAACCTTTAATTTTACAGAATGAAGAAACTGAGGCACAGAGAAGCAAACGGAGATAACGTGTTAGTCAGCTTTGGTTATATACAAACCCACCAAGCTTATAAGTACACAAGTAGCCTGCATTTTCTTTTTAGTACATTATACCCTTGCACTAAGTCAGAGTTGGGGGTGGGGCACTCAACTTTCTGTCAACGACTTGGAGCAAGCTATATGTTTGGGAAGGATTGATCTCTTGGAGGCTGGATTCAAAACCCCATTCTCCTCTTCAAGATATATGTGAATAGGGGATCTATCAGTGCCTCTCATTGCCAGCCCTTACCATGACCATGCTCCTTAGTTTCTTGAACTCAAAACAACAGGGTTATGGAGAAAGAGACACCCTACAAGAGTTTTATTCTTGGATCTGGCCACAGGCCACATTCCCTGGTGAAGATCTGCAAGCCTTGGCCCGACAGCTGGTATGAATGCTAGCTCAGACTACTTTCCAAGACAACCTGGTTGTCTTGAGACATCCTATTTGGTCATTCTCAGGACTTGGAATCAACATCCTTTATCAGCATTGAATGCACTCAGATAAGAGGCTCCAGGAGCAGCACTTGAACGAGGAGACTCCCCATATACCAAGGATGATGGAGGAAGGAGAGGCACCTAAACTGAGCTTCTATCAGTAGAATAAAAGTTCCTCCAAGGCAGAGAACATGTGTCTTTTGTCTTTATATCTCTGAACCCAGCACAAAACTTGGCACATCCTTGTTGATTTATTTGATAATTGTATTTCAGTATACTAGGTATCTGTGTACTTTATTCTGTGCATTTAAAAAATATTCCAAGAAGTGGTCTATAAGCCTTCATCAAATGGCCATAGGGGGCCCTGATAATAGCTGACACTTATATAGTATCTATTACTTGCCAAGCCCTGTGCTAAGCACTTTACAAATATGTCTCATCTGATGAACCTTATCAGGTCAGTGCTATTATTATGCCCATTTAAGAGTGAGGAAACTGAGGCAGAGACTTGAAGTGACTTGCCCAGGGTCATACAATCAGCAAGTGTCTGAGGTCAGATTTCAGGACTGCCTGACTCCAGGCCCAGCATTCTATTCATACACACACACGTGTGCGCACACACACACGCACACACAAACACACAGCCTAAGAACACCCATTCTAGTCTAATTTGCTCACTGTAGTGATATGGAAATTAAAATCCAGAAGAACAAATGACTTATCTAAGGTCACACAGGCAATGCCAATCACAGGTGGCATTTTAAATCTCAGTTCTCTGACTCAAGACACAATGTTCTCTGTTTTGCCCCAAACTGCCTCTTGCTATTTCTGGTTACTGGTTCAGTTACAAGGACTTTCTTATCTCAGGGGCAGACTCCCTCATGAGAAAAAGATGGAATCCTTCCCGTCTAGCTTTGTTTTGTGTAGCCAGATGGGCATGTGCACAAACCAACAAATCAAACTATTGTCAATAAGAGGACAATAGAGGTAAGATCAAGCCAGTCGTTGCTGACTATAGATACTAAAAAGAAGCAAATATGGAGCGCAATTGTACATTCTTTTAACCAGTTGACTCTGGGGGAGGGAGATTACTCTTACAATTTCTTAAAATCAAGGTTCTCTTTAGGCTTGGCAGCACTAGGGAAGCACCTAGGTAGTCCTCCTGGACCTGGAGTTAGGAAGACTAAATTCAAATTAGCCTCAGAAAATAATTACTTAAATGCCTTGAGCAAGTCATTTAACCTCCATTTGCCTCAGTTTCCTCAATTGTAAAATGAAGATCATAACAGCACCTACCTTGTAGGACGGTTGTAAGGATTAAATAAGAATATCTATAAGTATTTAGCATGGTTCCTGGCACATAGTAGGTACTATATTCCTTTCCCTCACATCTTAATACTTGGAGGTATGTAAGAACTTCATCATTATCTCAATGGACCAAAAGAATTTTGGTTACCTTAGTTTAGATTTTATTGCAGCATCATGTCCAGCAAGCATTATTTGTACCCCTTGTGTCAAAGATTCTCATTACTACACTTGGGAGGATGGTCTCACTTTGTTGGTTCCTACCCAGGTAATTAACATGCACTTTGTACTCCTGGCTTCTAGTTGAAAAGCTTTGGGGGACCAATTGATCAGTAAGTTACTGTGTCAGGGCAGAAAAACTTACAGATAAAATGTTGATTGTGCACAAATGAGGCTGAGAAACACCTTGTCTTTTGGGTCTTGCATTAGAAGATAGGCTCTATGCTGGTGAGATTTCTAAAGATTTTTTTATTGACCTACTATGTGCTTCAGGAATTCTGTTACCTCTTTCTCAAATTGGCATTTGTCCAGTTTAGCAAATGGGTCTTGAAAGATTGCTTAAACTGATTCAAAGTTCAGGGCCAGATGAATGAATGAATTAAAAAGCATTTATTAACTAAGTACTATGTGCCAAACACAGCGCGAAGTTCTGGGTTTACAAACAAAAGTGAGACTCTCTCCTCCCAAAGAACTTACTCTCTAATTGATGGAGATAGCAAATACATAAGAGTTCTATGCCCAGTTGAGGAGATGATGGAGGTAGAGAATTTTATCACTATTGGTAGCCCTAGAGGGGACCTAGGTGGCTGAAGGGTGGAAGGAGGGAAAAGGAAGAGGGGAGGATATAATCAAGGAAGATTCTTTCTACCTTGCTGTCCTAGATCCCTGAAGTAGCAATAAAATAAACTACCACCCCTTGGCTCAATATATCTTGAAATACCTAATTTATGAACTTCTGAAAAACTGCAAGAATACTCAAAACTTAAATATCTCAGTGTTCATACAGACCATGCTAGATTTGAAAGACTGCCTTCTTTTTGCTTCCCTTCCATAGTCTCATAAGGGTCTATGTCACCTGGTGGTCCAATTTTGCCTCTACCAACTGACCTTATCAAGTTGAGTATTAAGGTAGGGAGAATTGGTCTTAGATTTTGGTGGTAAGGATTTTGATGATAAGGTGTTCAAGGCTCCATAATTGTAGCAATGGGCAATGACCCACTCTACTTTTTTACAAGTTGTCCTGAGACATTGGCAAGGAGTTGGAAAGTAGCCAGATATGCCTCTTCTTTAAATCCTTTTTCAAGAATTCCTTCAGGGAATTCCTGCCTCTGACCTAGTCAGTGAGTAGATTTGGACATTTGAGATTGTGGATCCTAGACATATATTCAATGTACAGTCATATGTACATATTAAGGGGAAGTTTACTGCTTCAGTGTGAATAAGTCCTGGTTTTGGTGCAGGATTAATCTAGGTGCTATAGCTAAATGTAACCTTCTTCAAATCCCATGTAAAGTTTGGACTATGAGGGCCAGTCAGTTTGTCCCCAGTACTGATGGAAATATTGGGGAGTAGTTTATGCTCCAGCTGATTTTTTAACAGTTTCCCTACTTGGGCTGGTGGGTCTTCTCTTGAGTAGTCACTGGTCTAGACTAATGTGGGCACTTGTCAATTAGTTGTACTACCAGCAGAATAATGTAGGATTTCTGGGATTCTTGTGCTCTCTAGGTCAAATTTCAGTGCATGAAGTTTGCAGAAATCTCCCATGTTCACCATGACTGAATCTTAAAATACTTGTAAGTCTGGTAGTTCAATCTTGACAATCAGAAATAGTTGCCCTACAACAGAGTAGATACAACAGTGCAGCCACCCATTCAGTTTTGAGCAGTCAAATATGAGTATGGTGTGGGATAGCACTCCTCGCAAGAATAACATTTTATCCAGAACTTCTGCCTTTCATCATTAACAAAGATTCCTTGATTATTAAAAAAATGAGGAGAATTGAAAGAAGTACCTTGCACTGGAAATTATTAACCAAATAAGAGATAAGCTAATCTGAAAAGATAAAATAGTTAATTTTGATTATGTGTCACCCAAAAGTTTCTGTATGAACAAAAAGTTTCTGTATCAATCGTACTGGAATAAGATGATAAATTGCTGAGTGGGAAAAAATAAGTGCATCTACAATTTGACATAGCGCATGGTTAACCTTTGAGTAAGAATGACTTGGGTTGAAATCTCAGTTCTCTTACACATTAGTTGTGTCACACTGGAAATGTAACTTAACCTCAGTGTAGTAAGCCTTTCTTTAAGACTATTAATTTTCAAGAAGATGGGAAAAAGTTAATTTTTTTGATCTATGGGTAGAGGAAGAGTTCATGACCAAACAAGTAACAGAAATAATAAAAGATAAAATAGACATTTTTTATTTTGCAAAATAAAAAGAACACACTTCTGTACAAATGAAACCAATGCAGCTAAAATTCGAAAGAAAATATCTGGTGAAAATATTCAAAGTAAGCTACTTTATAAAGGTCTCATTCCCAAAGTAGTAAGGAAATGACTTAAATGTATAAAAATAAAAGCCATTGTCCCATAGGCAAAGAATATGAACAACCAGTTTTATCAATAGCTGTATAAAAATACTCCAAATCATAACAAATTTCAAATTAAAATGAATCTGAGGTTTAACTTCACTCATATTCATTAGATTAGCAAAGATGACAAAGAAATGAAAGTGACAGCTATTGAAGGGTCCATTGTAGAAAAGAACACTGATGCACCGTTGGTGGAGCTGTGCATTAATCTCATTTTGGAAGCATTCTCCAACTAACTCATGCATATCCTTGGTCCCAGTCATACTATTACGAGGCCATACCCTAAAAAAAAATCAAAGAATGAGTAAAAGAGAGCCAAATGAGTAATAGTATTTCTAGTAGCTGTTTTTTGTAGTAGCAAAAAAAAAAATGGAAAATAAGGGCATGCCAATCAACTGGGAATTGGCTGAATAAATTGTAGCATATGAATATAATGAAATGATACAGTCAGAATAATCTGGAAAGACTTATGTGAATTGCATAAGAGAGGAGTGAGCAAACTCAGAAGAGCAATTGATATACAACAGTGGTAGAAATGGCATTATAAAGGAAAACAACTTCAAAAGACTTTAGAATTCTGATCAACACAATCACCAATCCCAGTTCCAAAGGACTGATGATGAACCATACTACCCACCTATTCATAAGAGAGGTGATGGACTCAAGATGAATGATGAGACATATATCTTTTGGATCTGCCTAACAGTGGAATTGATTTTGTTTGCCTATACCTATTTGTTACAAAGGTTTTGTTTTTCTCAGTTGGAGGAAACTGGAATAAATGCATAAAAATACATGCATGTAACTGAAGAAAAAGTAAAACAAGAAGAAAAACTTGGTTTCAATCTAAACTCCACTCTTTATCATCTAGGTGATCTCATGCAAGTCACTTTACTTCTATATACCTCAGTTTCCTCATTTGTAAAATAAACAAGTGAACTGGATGACCCCTATATTCTCTTTCCATGCCAACATTCTTGATTTATAGTATCTGAGCCATGGTAATATGCCATTTCTATGATGTGGTAACTCCTTTCTTTTTACCCTGTAATACTGAATGAATGTATTTTGACATATATCCTGTTCTGTCATCTGCATGTTATCTAATAGCAATTTTCTTTTCATGTTCTTATTCCCAGATGGAATTTCTATATTTATAGCTGTGTTTTTTCAGTTTATCTTTCAAAGGCATGTAAGCATATCGCTTGGATTATTTTCTACTTTAGGAACTTGTCTTCCTAGTCAATAGTAAATCTAAATATAAGTGATAATCATGCCTACTTCTTCAAAGATTTTACTTTCCTCCTTCATATAGATTTAATTCTTTACCACAAATATATCATATATCATTCAAAGTAATGAAATGACTGGACAAATATTCTTCTGATATTTAGAGATCATGTAACAGGTTTTATTGTGGTAAGGTTTACTGAAATAAATATTATTTTCATATCATATACAATATAATGATGTTTTTCATATCCCAGAAAATGATTTTTCTATAAGTGGATGCACAATGTCCTTTGAAAAGTAAATTCTAGGGGGTGGAGCCAAGATGGTGGAGGAGAAAGACTCACATATGCTAGCTCCGAACCCACAGCCCATGGATTTCCTCTATAAAGAACTCCCAACAAATTCTGGAACAGTGGAAGCCACAGAGCAACACAGTGAAGGAGATTTCCATTCCAGAGAGCCCTGAAAAACCAACCCCAAAGGTCCATCGCACACCAGACGGGAGCGGAGCCCAGTCCTGCCCTGCCCTGGCCGCGCGGCACTGAGAGGAGCAGATCCAAGCAGACTTCAGGGACAGAATCTCCAGTGGCCACGAAGGTCCCTCCACCCACAGACACACAGGTCAGTGAGAGAGATGTCTGGATGGGCTGAGAGGGGAGTGGAGTGTCTCCATAACTCGGGCACCCTCGGAAGGCAGCAGCAGAGGCAGCAGGCAGCCAGAGGCTCCCAGAGCAGGAAGGGGCTCAGCAGCAGCTCCATTACAGAAGGTCTCTGCATAAACCCCCTGAGGGAATTGAGCTGGGAGGCGGCCTTGCCCCAACCTGAGAACCTGATTTAATCTTACCCTGAATAGCAGCCGGCCCGGCCGCTGAAAGCCCTGAAGCTGGGGAGCAGCATCTGAATCTCAGACCCCAAGCACTAGCTGGGCAGACCTAGGCAGGGGTGGAGAGGAATCTCAGAAGTCAAGTATCTGGCTGGGAAAATGCCCAGAAAAGGGAAAAAAAATAAGACCATAGAAGGTTATTTTCTTGGTGAACAAATGATTCCAACCTTCCTCTCTGATGAGGAAGAAAACTGCTTACCATCAGGTAAAGACATAAGAGTCAAGGCCTCTGTATCCCAAACATCTGAAATAGATATCCAATGGGCTCAGGCCATGGAAGAGCTCA
>JAQQSK010016327.1:0-10476 GCA_028658325.1 Potorous gilbertii | reverse complement strand
ACCCCAAATATTCATACTGACTATCTGTGCCCAACCTATGGTAGAGCATTCTGAGCTCATATTGGTCTGATCAGCCACTGTCGGACACACTGAAATTTCACTTTACAATGGTGATGTCATTTTGGTCCTCTTTCAAAGATGAAGGACAACAACCAAACTAAACACTGCCTATCAAGTCAATCAGTATATAACTGACTGGGAATCTTGTGAGAAATCAGAGTAAAAGTACTCTAGTCACTTTAGAGTTCAGTCACCCGTTGTTGACACAGTAAGAAGACTATCCTGAAATATTTCAGCTTATTTCTTTGATGACAATCTGTTTAGTCAGATTATTAGTCCTATTAACATTCTTAGTCCTAATATTATTTTATTTTGCTGGTTTCTTTACATTGTAGGTCATTGATTTTTTGAAGCAACATTGGGTAAGGGTCTTGAAATTAAAACAATGTAAGGTTTTTAAAAAAATTAATTTAGTTGATATTTTTGATTTTTCAATATCATTGTAATTTTTACCAGTAATTCTCCCCTTCCTTTCCCAGAAGGCCATCCAATATAACAAATCATGTTTTTGAGACAACAAAAGGAAAAAAAGAAAGCAAAAATCAGCACCATTGATCAAGACATTGAAGAAGTCTGAAAATAGATGTGCAATGTATAATACCCATGGACTTCTCATCTGCATGAAGGATTTGGATAGGATCATTCTCTGGTATTTCGTCTCTCCAACAATATTTATGGGGTTTTTTTGCAATTTTTGCAATGACTACTTTTAGTTGTGAGTGGTAGTTTTGGGGTTTTTTTTCCCATTTACATTGTTGTAGTTTTTTGGGTATATTATTTTCCTGGCTTGACTTCCCTCTGACTTGGGAAATAGATCTTTGCTTCGTTATATTCATCATTTTTAAAGCATAGTAAAATTTATTTGCATTTATATTTCTCCATTTTTTCTAGTCATTCTACAAATTTTGGACTTTTTGTTTCTAATTCTCTGTGATCACAAAAACACCATTAGGGATATTTTGCTATGTATGGGAATTTCCTTTATATCAATATCTACATCTAGGTGCAGGTCCAGTGGAATCTTTGGGTCAAAATGTTCTACAAGAAATACAGGTTTACAGAGATTTTTAAAAGTCAGTAAGATTATCAATTTAACTCACTTTAAAAAATAGATTCAGAGCCCTATGCAGATCACACTTGGCTGTGAGAATCCCGTAAACAATGGATATGGAATCTGGTTTAATAAATCTGAAAACAACAGATATTTAATGGTGGATATGTGAGTATGCATATGCATGTGTCTATATGAATGTATTGGGATATATGTGTATATATGCATGTATACACACATATAGATATAGATGCATATACGTACCCAAATTTAATTTGTTATATTACAAGAAACTTGGTTTTATGCTATTTCCTACCCAATACTTCAGTCTTCTGGCATTCCAAATGGTAAAAATCAACTCTGAATGCTTGCTAAGTCACATAGCCATTCCAAATCATTTGAAATCCATTTATCCAGAGCCCTGTGGTATACCCAACATCCCACAATATTGACATGTGTTTTTACATCATTTTTTATTCACACATGAATTTTATGATTTCTTTTTAAATGAGCTAGAGTCTAGAGACTCCATTCTCAGGATAAAAAAGGGATGGTTAGGGAGTTCCGGAGGAAGATGGCTTTTTAGCATACCATTTGTGAACTGTAGGCTATTCTCATATTCCAATGCCTTTCTTAAGCTTTTAACTACGCTAAAGAAGATTGAGAATAAATTATTCAAGAAAACCTACTCTCTGAAAGGTTATAGAGTCAATGACCAAGACTATGTAGGATCATCATAATGTGTAGAGATTTGTTCCAAATAATGAGAATGTTTTATCAGATCACTAATAAATAATAAACCTGAATGGTGCTTTCACATCACAACAGATGTTTCTGTACCAGGGTGTATTATAGAAAGAGGAATGAGGAATTGAAATTAAAACTGAGCTCTCCAACTTCCTTGTTGTGTATTACCAAGTCACTTAAGCTCTCACATTTTTTTCTCATTTGCAAAAGGGGTATAATAATTGAAACATTTCCCACAGAAGGATATTGAAGTCAGTTATGTAATACAGTGGGCATAGTGCTAGACTTGGAGTAAAGAAGACCCAAGTACAAATTCTCCCTATAGTACTTTGTGTCCCTGTCAAATAACAACTTTTCTCTGCCTCATTTCCTTATCTGAAAAATTAGGACACTAATATTACTTACGACACACAGTTGTTTGTAGGATCATTTGAGATAATATAAGTAAAATACTTTGCAAACTTAAAAGTGCTATAAATATTATTATTCCTCATCATTGTTATCCCTTTTTGTAATGAGGAAAGGGCTATGGAAGTCTTAAAGATTATACAACCATACATATATGTGTTTATGTTTGGTGGTATGTATATATGTGTGTGTATATATAAACATGTGTGTATGTGCATACATATACATAAGTGTGTATAAATATATACACACATACATATATACATATATGTAAGTGCGTTTGACAGTTATTGCTATCTTCAATTAGTAAACAATATTTATTGGTCACCCACTGTGATATTCTACAAAAGTCTCTTTGATCATCAAACTCTCTTAAATGTTCACCTTCTCCAACTTGGCCAACCCCAGTCCATTCAAAATTATGCCCTATTCCTTACGTCACTCTAATCACCATTTTCTACCAGCAAAATACGCATGTGTCTTTAATCATAACCACTTTCCTGAATTCACCCCTTTTATAGACATTCTGCATGTGTATATATGTATGATTGATTGTTTTCTTTAATAATCTGTGCCTGTTTTTACATGTCTCTTTTCAAGATGATCTGATGCCGTGGAAAGAGTGCTGAATTTGGAGTTGCAGAATTTTAATTCTCCTCTGGTAACTTACCACTTATATTTTCTTGAAAGAGTCCTCCTAGACCTCAGTTTTCATGGAGGTAAGTCATTAGACACCATAAGTACTCACTAAATATTATCTCTTGAATGAAGAAGGCAATAATAATTCTCATTTATGTAGACCTTTAAAGCTTACAAAATACTCTAAGTATTCGCTAGATATTGTAGCTAATTAGAATGTAAAAGAGACAGCCTTTGGCTTAAAGATACTTAAAATTTGATAGAGGAGAATAAATAACTATTATTAATAACATCACCAACTGACATTTATGGATAAAATATTAGGGTTTGAAGGTACTTCATGCACTCATTGTTTTTTTTTCAGTAGTCCTGTGGGATAAGTTCTGCAGTGAATAGAGAGCAGCATCATGAACTGAAAACTAGAAGAAAATTTAGAGATAATATAATATAACCTCCAAATTTCAACTTTAAAGATAAGGACTTTCTTGACATTAAAAGTCAAAAATTGCCATTCAATCTATAACTCAATTCATTCCTCCATATTAATAAGTTTTATTCTTAATTGTTGGTTTTCCTTAGGTCATTTAAATCATTGTTTTCACTTCTTCAAGTTGCTTACATAGACACTGTCATGTCTTGAACATTTTTTATATCTGTTTTCTTAATATTGAATCCATTAAAGAATGCAACTCTAGTAACATATTTAATAACAAATAATTGCAGAATATTATTGTACTGTTCCTTAGTTCTCCATGCTAAGTACTTGGTTTTACCAGTATGTGCTTGCACTTATACAGATTTTCCTCTTCTGAAACATTATCTTGATAAAAGTTACATTGAAATAGTAACTTCATCTCCAAGTTTTAATGTTTAAATTTTAGCTCTTATACGTCAATATTTCATTTTGGTTACATTTATGCCTAAACTCCTTCTGCTTAATTATACTTGGACCAGAATCAAACATACTCTTACTTACATAAATTATGTTTATTATGTAGAATTTTGTATTAATGCTATTTCTATAATTGTCATTATCTCCTTTCTAATCCACTATTCCATGAAGACAAAGTGCTATGTTTTATCTAAATACAGTATCTTCCCTATATTATTGCACAGTGCTTCTACGTAGAAGTTCAAAATTCAGTTTGGTGAATTAAAGTGCATTTAACATTTCCTAAAAGTGATTATTGCAGGGAGTTTGAGGGGGTGGCTTTCTATGTCACTCATTGATTCTATCATTTGTCCCCATTTCCTTAATTAAGGGTAATAGAAATTCCACAAACAGAAAGCTAGAAGCCCAAAATGCCCCTTAATATGCCTCCTCAGTACCACCTACTCCCAGCTTCCCTCCCACTCTGTTTGTAGAAGGGGAAACATGGACACTGGATATCTCCTCACAGATTATCCGTACAAGGAAGGTACTCTGGGAAGTCATCTCATCATTGCCCACTAAGCTATATTCTTCTAGTCTTTGATCTGACTTTTATCTCTCATCTTTATCCTGCAGAGGCAGGTGCCCTTCTCCTCTGCATTATCCCTCTGAACATTTCAGTTTTTTTGTAAGTATTTCGTTTCCCATTAAATTGTGAACTTCTTGAGGACAAGGACTGTCTTACACATTTCTTTGTGTCCTCACTGCTTAGAAAAGTGTCTCACAAAGAGTAATTAGTAAATACATGTCTATGGACTGCCTGATTATCATAATCTTGCATGACTTGTAGATTTATCCACAGATAGATTATAAAATCATAGACTGTCTTTCCCTCATCTACACCTAACCAATTCTGAGAAGGCTTATGCAAAGTTATGAATGATGTCGTCAGAGATTCTCTTGAAGATCACTTCACCATTGATAATCATTGTGGAAAAACAAAGTGCTAAATTTGGAGTGAGGAAGACCTAGATTCAATTCCAACTGCAAACACTTACCAGCTAAGAGTCCCTGGGTAAGTCACTGAATCTTTTTTATTTGAAGAAATCAGTTTCCTCATCTGTAAAACAGGAGGAAATATAGTGGAAATGATATAGAGGAAATGATAGGGTTGTTGTGAAGGTGAAATGAGAACATGTACAAATTGCTTTAAAAGTTAAAAATGCTTGCTAGGGAAGGTGGCCTAGTCATGCCAGACATCATATTGTATTATAAATCAACAATGATCAAAAACACTTGGTACTGGCTAAGAAACATAGGGTAGATCAGTGAAATGGATTAGGTATTCAAGATGCAATATTCAATGAATATAGCAATCTCTTGTTTGATAAAATGAACTCCAGCTTCTGAAATAAGAACTCATTGACTGACAAAAACTGCTGGTATAACTGGATAATAATGTGGCAGAAACTGAACATAAAACAATGCCTGACACTGTACACAAGAATGAAGTCCAAATGGATACATGATATAGGAATAAAGACTGATACTATAAACAAATTAGAGGAGCAAGGGATAGTGTATTTCTAAGATTTAGGAAGAATGGAGAAATTTGTGGCCAAAGACAGAGAAAAGTATGAAGTGCAAAATGGATAATTTTGATTACAGTAGATTGAAAAGTTTTGGTTTTTTTTTTTTGTACAAACTCAATTCAACCAAGATAAGGAAGGAAGCAGAGCACTGGGAAAAAAATTTTACAACTAATATCTGGAATAAAGGCCTCATTTCTGAAATTTATAGAGAATGGAGTCAAATTTACAAGAACAATAGTCATTCCCCAATTGAAAAATGGTTAAAGGACATGCACAGGCAGTTTTCAGAAGAAGAAATTAAACTATCTGTAGTCATGTGAAAAAATGCTCTAAGTCACCATTGATTAGAGAGATACAAATAAAAACAACTCTGAGGTACCACATAATACCTATTATATTGTTTACCATGAAAAACAGGAAAATGATAAATATTGGAGAAGATGTGGGAGAGTTGGAACACTAATTCCTTGTTGGTGGAGATGTGAGCTGATCCAAACATTCTGGAGAGCAATTTGGAACTATGCCCAAAGGACTACAAAAATGTGCTTCCTCTTTGACCCAGCAATATCACTTCTATGGCTGTACCCCAAAGAGGTCATAAAAATAGGAAAAGAGTACCAAAATATTTATAGTCGCTCTTTTTTGATGGCCAAGAACTGGAAATTGCAAAAGTACCCATCAATTGGGGAATGACTGAACAAGAAGTGGTATAGGAATATAATGGAATACCATTGCACTACAAGAAATGAGTAATAGTTAGATTTCAGAAAAACCTGGAAAGACATATATGAATTGATGATGAGTGACATGAGCAGAACAAGGAGAACATTATACACAGTAACAGCCACAGTGCACAAGTTTTTGATGGACTAAGCCCTTTATGGCAATGTAAGGACCTAAAACATCCACAAAGGACTCAAGGCAAAATGTCATACACATACAAAGAGCTATGAAATTGAAATGCAGAATGAAGCAGACTCATTTCTCTTGTGTTACGTTCTGTTTTGTTTTTTCTTCTCATAGTTTCTCCCATTCATTTTTATTCTTCTATGCAAAATGACTAATGTGAAAATACAAGGATCTTCTAATTATATGTAACTGATACTATCTATTTTGATTTCTATGATCAGTTTTATGTTATGCTTGGAAATTTCTTTATTCTACTACTAATTTTTCTACTAACTATAGTTTGTGAAAAATATTGTCTTCCATTCTCAAATTTCACTGTCATTTATTTGTCTTTCAATATTCTCACTTACTTATGATTCACTACAAAATACTGATGTAAATCCATTTTTAACCAGAATTTATTCCAATCTTCATCATACCCACTATTGAATAAAGAGTCTCTTCTTTAGTGGTTGGTATTCTTGGGTTTATTCATTATTAGATTTAAATGTGCCTTTGTTTTCAGCTCTTGCTTACCTAGTCAGTACTATTGACTTGCTTCTCTAATTAATTTATTAAATTTCAGTGCCAGATATTTTTGATGAATACTGTTTTTTAATACAATTTGGGGTTGCATATCTCTATAGCTTCACTCCTACCATTTTTTCCATTATATTGCTTCTATTCTTAATATTTTGTTACTTCAAATGTATTTTGTTGGCATTTTGTCTAAGCTATGATTTGTCCCTTGTGTATATTGACAGTACAAAATCCAGAGGGCAATTTCTACAATGACAAATGTACTAAATTGCTACTTCCCTTGACTATATCACTTATAAATTGTCTTTAATTTCTGCAAAAAGCATTTTAGAAAAAAATACATTTTACATATGACTTATTAAGATAACTTATTTTTTAAAACATTTGTCTCGAAATTAAATAGAATTCTTTAGCTTACTTCTCCTGCCTGAATTTTGTTAGTAAAATAAAGAAAAACTGAACAATGAGAGTGAGAAAGTGAGCTGTTCCATTAGTGACTAATTTACTAAAAGGGGAGCTGGGTTGTACAATGGATAGGGCATTGGCCCTGGAGTCAGGAAGACTTGAGTTTAAATTTATCCTCAACTATTTACTGTGTGACACCGAGCAAGTCACTTAACTTTCCCTCAGTTTTCTCAGTTGTAAAAGGAGCTGGAGAAACAAATGTCAAATTGCCCTAGTATCTTTGCCACAAACATCCAAACAGTGTTCACAAAGAGTAGGAGACAATAGAAAAATAACTCAAGAACAACAGAAGTTATGAAATCTAGGGTCTCAAATATGTTTTAAATTGGTTCTTTAGGAGCAGAAACCACAAAACAACAATGGGAGAGATTTCCAGTCCAAGACAGGCTGCAAGACTAAAAGTAAAGGTCTATCACATGGAGGACAGCCCAGACTTGGTCACACAGCTCAGACAGAACTAGAGCAGGCTTCAGTGCATGGAATCCGGGGTAGCAGCTGTGGTGCTGAGATCACATCACAAATGCCAAAGACAACTTCAGAGGTCAATAAGAAAGGCCCTTTACCTGGGGGAGAAGAGAAGAAGGTCTGGCCCTAGATTCTGACCCAGGACAGCAGAAGTCACTGCAGCACAGTAACCATTTTTGTAGCCCTCAGTCTAAATAGCCTGGGGGAATTTAGTCACTGATCTGGATCTCAGCCCAGACAGACTGTCCTGGGATGAGGAAGAGCACTGGCCTACTGAAGCTGGAGGCAGTTGTTGGAGAGGGAGCTCTATTTGCTGATCCTGGGCAGAAGAGTGCTTGAGGTGGCTCCTAGATTCAGAGTCCAGTCCAGGGAGAGGAGTAAATTCCTCTCCTTTGTTTGTGCCGCATTGGAGGAATGGAGAACTTATAAGTCCCTAGAGCATACCATCCACTTGACAAAGGATTCAAAATTCAAGTAAGTGGTTGGGAAAATGCCCAGAAAAGGGGACAAAATAAGATTATGGAAGGTTACTTTCTCAGTAAACAGGTATAGTCCTCCATCCTTTCCAATGAGGAATAATAAAGTATACCACTAGAGGAAGATATCAAAGTCAAGGCTTCTGCATCCAAAACCACCAAAATAAATTTGCAATCATCTCAGGTAATGAAAGGGCTCTAAAAGATTTTGAAAATCAAGTAAGAGAGGTGCAGGAAAAATTGGGAAGAGAAATGAGAGAAATTCAAGAAAATCATGAAAAGTAAGTCAACACCTTGCTAAGGGAGACCGAAAAAATGCAGAGGAAAATAACATTTTAAAAATAGACTAACTCAAATGTCAGAAGAGGTCCAAAAAGCCAATGTGGAGAAAAACGCTTTAAAAAGAAGAATTAACTAAATGAAAGCGGTGATTCAAAAGCTCACTGAATAAAATAGTTCTTTAAAAATCAAAATGGAAAGATGGAAACTTTATGGGAAACCAAGAAATTACAAAACAAAACCAAAAGAATGAAAAAATTGAAGACAATGTGAAATATATCATTGGAAAAACCACTGACTTGGAAAATAGATCCAGGAGAGACAATATAAAAGTTATGGGGCTACCTGAAAGCCATGATGAAAAAAAAAGCCTAGACAACAACTTTCTTGAAATTATCAAGGAAAACTTCCCTGATATTCTAGAACCATATGGTAATACAAATATTGAAAGAATCCACCGATCACCCCCTGAAAGAGATCTGAAAAGAAAAACTCCTAAGAGTATTGTAGTGAGATTACACAGTTCCCTGGTCAAGGAGAAAATATTGCAAGCAGCCAGAAAGAAATGATTCGAGTATTATGGAAATACAATCAGGATAACACAAGCTCTAGAAGCTTCTACATTGAGGGATCAAAGGAATATGATATTTCAGAAGTCAAAGGAAATGGAATTAAAACAAAGACTTATCTACCCAGCAAAACTGAGTATAATACTTCAGGGGAAAAGTGGTCACTCAGTGAAATAGAGTTCTTTCAAGCATTTTTGATGAAAAGACCAGAGCTGAATAGAAAATTTGACTTTCAAACACAAGAATCAAGAGAAGTGTGAAAAGGTAAACAGCACAGAGAAGCCATAAGGGACTTACTAAAATTGAACTGTTTAGATTTGTACCTGGAAAGATAATATTTGTAACTCTCAAGAATTTTTTCAGTATTTGGGTAGTTGGAGAGTTTATATTCATATAGACAGAGGGAACAGGGTGAGTTTCATGGAAAGGGATGATATCTAAAAAAACTAAAATTAAGTGGTGAGAGAGAAATATATTGGGACGAGAAAGGGAGAAATGGAATGGAGGAAATTATCTATCATAAAAGAGACAAGAAAAATTTTTTTCAAAGGAGGGGAAAAGGGAGGAGGTGAGAGGGAAAAAGTGAAGCTTACTCTCTTCCCATTTTGCTTAAAGAGCGAGTAATAAGCTCACTCAATTTGGTACGAAAATTTATCTTACACTACAGGAAAGTAGGGGAGAAGGGGACCAGTGGGGTGAGGGGAATGATAGAAGGTAGGTCAAATGGGAGAAGGGAGTAATTAGCAGTAAACACTTTGGAGGAGGTATAAGGTCAAATGAGAGAACAGAATAAATCGGGGGCAGGATAGGACGGAGGGAAATATAGTTAGTCTTATACAACATGACTATTATGGAAGTCTTTTGCAAAACTACACATCTATAGCCTGTATTAAATTGTTACCTTCTCAGTGGAGATGGGGGAGGGGAGAGGAAGGGAGAGAAGCTGGAATTCAAAGTATTAGAAGAGATTGTTGAGAACTGTTTTTGCATGCAACTGAGAAATAAGAAGTACAGGTAATGGGGTATAGAAATCTATCTTGCTCTACAAGAAAAGAGAGAAAATGGGCATTGGGAAAGGGAGGTGTGTGATTGAAGGGTGGGCCGATTGGGTGAAGTGGTATTCAGAATGCGTGGTTCTTGGGTGTGGGGAGAGTAGAAATGAGGAGAAAATCTGGAACTCAAAATCTTGTGGAAATGAATGTAAATTAAAATAAATAAATTTTGAAAAAATAAGTAATTAATAATTTTTTTAAATTTAAATTTGTTTTCAACATTTATTTCCACAAAATTTTGGGTTCCGAATTTTCTCCCCATTTCTCCCCTCCCCCCACTCCAAAACACTGAGCATTCTAATCGCCCCTATCATCAATCTGTCCTCCCTTCTAACATCCCTCCCTTCCCTTATCCCCATCTTCTCTTTTGTCCT
>JAQQSK010016326.1:0-10476 GCA_028658325.1 Potorous gilbertii | reverse complement strand
GAAGTTGTGAAATGATCCAGCCATTCTGGAGACAATTTAGAAGTATGCCCAATGGAGTATAGAACTGTGTATACCCTTTGACCCAGCAGCACCTTACTAAGTCTGTACCACAGAAACCAAAGGAAAAGGACCCATCTGTCCAAAAATATTTATGGCAGCTCTTTTTGTAGTGGCAAAGAACTGGAAATTGAGAAGATGCTCATCAACTCGAAATGACTAAACACACTGTGGTATATGATTGTGATAGAATAATATTGTGCTGTAAGAAATTGTTAAGGGGATGCTTTCAGAAAAACCTGAAAAGACTTATATGAAGTGATACAGTTAAATGAGCAGAACCATGAGAATATTGTGCATAGTAACAGCAGCACTCTGTGATGATCAACTAGGAATGACTTAGCTATTCTCAGCAATATAGTGATCCAAGATGGTACTGAAGGACTTACGATGAACATTACTGTCCTCCTTCAGGGAAAGAACTGATGTAGTCTGAGTGCAGATTGAAACATCATTTTTAGCTCTCTTTATTATTAATTTTTTGGTCTGCATTTTCTTTTGCAACATGGCTGTTATGGTAATGTTTTGCATAACTGCACATGGTTATTCTACAGATATCAAATTGGTTGCCTTGTCAAGGAAAGAGGGAAGGATAGAACTTGGAAGGCAAAATTTTCAAAAAGGAAATAAATACATGTAATTGAGAAAAAATTAAATGTAAAATAGGTTTCTGCATGTAAAATTACATGGAGAAAAAGCTTGTTTCCTTTTTTAAGTTGGGTGATGAAGGAAGGAAGAAAGAGAAAATAAAGTACATAATAAATACATTAGTTCAATTTATGTTTTAATAGGCTGAGAAATATTGAATTAACTGCCGATTTCAACAAACTTGAACTAGAAAACAAACAGATGGCAGAAGACAGAATGACTACAGTCCTAGAATCTCAAAAACTGCAAGAAGATATTAATGTAAGTTGATCAATACAAGTAACTTTTTCTCACAGGAAAGATGGAGTTTTAGTAGATTATCTCTAAGATTTCCCCTAACTCTAACATTCTTTTATTCTGAGTGGACTGGCAGTGGTAATGGGCAAAAAATTTTGGTGAAATCTACAGATACACTATAAATATTACATCAATATGTTAAGGATTTATGGTTTCATTAGCATGAGAAATCCTGAAACAGATCTAAACCCATGTATAACTTAATAAAAAGTCTTAGAGAGTTTCCTGGGGTGCCCAGAATTGCATAACTAATAAGTGTTAGAGGCAAGGGTTAAGCTACATACTTGCTGAGTCTAGGTCATTACTCTCTCTTTGCCCTGCCATGTCTCTTATCTAATTGTAAAGGTCAGTCAATATTTATTAACCACCTACTATGTGACAGGCACTAAACACTAGTGATTACCTAAAGAAGGTAAAAGACAATCCCTTTTCTGAAGGAGCTCACCGTATTATGGGAAAGATACCATGTAAACAGCTGTGTAGAAATAGGTGTTAAAGAGGGTAAATTGAAAATAATCAGCAAAGAGAAAATACTAAATTTAAGAATGGTTGGGAAAGGCTTACTATAGAAAGTCAGGTTTTAGCTTGGACTTGAAGAAAGCCAGGTAAGTCAGGAGGCAAAATGAGGTGGTAGATCATTCCAAGGCTGGGGCACCAAGCCAGTGAAAATCCAGGGAAGTACATAGAAGAAGAAAGAGATTAACATCACCAAATTATGGAATATTTGGAAGAGTGTAAAGTGTAAGTCTAATTTTGATCATGAACTCTTTCCCAATACTCTTTCTGTTTTTTCTCTCTGTTCATCTTTCTTTATCACTGGACCTTTCTCAATGGTATGTTTCTAGTCCTCTTTTTTTCTTTGACAGTCTCATTCAAGCACATGTTTTCAACTTCTACTTCTGTCAGATACTCCCAGATCTATAACTCTGGTCCTGACCTCTGTTTTGTTTCCCAGATTCACATTTCCAAATACCTACAGGATCTCCCTAAAGCATTTCAAAATCAATGTGTCCAAATCCAAGTTGATTTTTTTCCCTTAGAACTTTTCCTTCTTCTAACTTCACTAATCTTTCTTTGGCACCACTACTCATGCTTGTTTCCCCTGTTCATAACCTTAAAGTTATCTTTGACACTTCTCTCATCTTTATCTCTCATATTGGTACCACAAAGAATATATTTGAAGGACATTTAAAGCCCTTTACAATCTGGTTGTAGCCTATGTTTTTATACTTAATGCACATTACTTTCTGTTATATACTGTAAGGTCTAGACATACTGTCCTATTTGATATTTGTAGTGTATGACATTCTACTTCCTATTTCTGTGCTGTTGCATGAGATGCCCATCATGTGTGTAGTGCTTTCTCTCTTCACTTTTATCTTATAAAATCTCAAGCTTCCTTTATGTCTCAACTCATAGGTCACCTCCTACATGAGGTCTGCCTATCCTTCTTATCTCCAGTTGTTAGTGCCCTTTCCTATGGAAATAATTTTAAATATTCTTTTGTATTTACTTACCAGTGTACATGTTGTTTCTCCTCAAAAAGAAGTAAACTTGGGGGCAGGGACTGTTTTTGCTACTCCAGAGTAGATTACATATTTATATCCCCGGTGCCTAGCACAATGTCTGACACATAACAAGCACTTGATAAATGCTTATTGAATTAATATTTAATTATTAAATCATGCTGATTTCACTTCTAGAACTGTTTCTACTACAACAATTCTAGTTTAATACCTCCATTACAAACTGCTGTGATTATCCTAACTGCCTCCCTGCTTCTTCCTGCTTCTAGTTCCTTTCTCCTTCAAACTATCCTTCATACCACTATGGCAATCATCTTTCTTTTACACAAATTAGGTCATTCTGAGCCTCTGCTCAAAATTTTTAGTGGGTCTGTGAAATAAAAATCTAGATTCTGTTCTTGGATATTAAGGATTTTTTAAAGTTTGGCACTATCCAACCTTTCTAGTCTTGTGTTACTTTTTTTCCTGTTCTACTTTCCAGGCAAATTGATATGGGTTAGCATTTGAACTGGGCCTTGAGGGTTGGACAAGATTTTAACAAATGGATAGGATTTTAATAGCGCGAGTTAGCAGAGTTGTGGAGGAAACAAGGACAAGTTAAGAAGGGAGGTTGATAGACCTTGAATTTGATGAGTTTTGTACCAAGTAAGAATGATTTTAATATCAGTTTTAAAAACTTTTGTAGTTAAATATATGTGAAATAATTAGTTTGAATAGCATTGGTTATTTATTTGTCTAGGAAAACAAAAAGCAAGAAGAGAAGATGACGAAGCAAATTGAAAATCTAGAAGAAACAAAAAATCTGTTAAGGCAAGGAAAACGAATGACTAAGTATTTTGAGCCCATTATATTATTATTACCTTTTAATCTGGCAAGTTAATACCTTTTCTGTTAGTTTATTATGGTTAGTTCATCCTAATTTTATATAAGATACACCAGCCCTTTAAAAAAATCATTCTTTCATTGGTGTTGATTCTTTCTTCACCTATGCAAAGATAACTGGTCAATATGGGGATTAATCGTGTAGCTGTCAATAGTGCTGTCCTTTATTCAAATGAATATTCATGTTTTGTACAATTTAAAATTTGGACACTTCTAGTTCATAAAAATCTTTATATCAAAATTACTTATTTAGTCAAACATTGTTGCATGAAAGAAGTGGGAAACAATTGAATTATTCTAAGTGGAAAAGCAAAGAGCAAGTTTAATCCCCATTTTGACCAGTTATCTTTGTATAAAGGACAAATCACACATTTACCATTCCTGTCAATGAATAACCATTGGCCATAAGAAAAAAATCTTTTTAAGCAGGAAAAAAACTGTGGCTAATTAATTATTTTGTCCACAAAGAAGACTACGTGAGAGAGTTGTACGAAGGAAAGTATAGAGGTTCACTACAACCTATCATTATTTTGAAACAATAGTTTCGAAGGCACATTTTTCTGTTGATAGCATTTTCTTTATTCTGAAGAGGCAACACTTTATTGAAAGTCATTAGTAACTAATCCTAATTCAGTCCTATGAAATCCTGAACTTGTAATCATGTTTTTAAAATAATTGCTTATAAATGAAAATAACAAAAGAAAATGATACTCATCTAGTTTTTCCTGGAAAAATGTTTTTTTAGAGAAAACTTTTCAATTGGAGATTTAGGAGGAGAAAAAAATTAATGTAATCTCATTTAAAATGTAAGTAAATGTGTCTGTACAGCCTGATTTTCAGGCAAAACCAAAGAGAACAAAAACAAAGTAGTGAAAGACCCTATTAACATAGTAAAATTTAAAAAAACCTTCTAGTTACAATTTTACCTTCTTTTTTCTTTTCTTCAGGAATGAGCTAAATGCTGTGAAAGAGCAGTTAAAACAAAAAAGTGAAGAAGTTGAAAGTAAATTGAATGAGAATGAAGAAAATGTATGTTATATTTGAAGTACTTATGTTAATTGATGCCTAGCCCATGACATGACAGACTGAGCTCATTTTAAGGGCTCTTTTCAGTAATAATATCTGTGGCTTATATCTCCAGGCAGTTTCTACTAAGAACATTAGAATTTGTTTCACAGACTCTTAGCTCCCTTGCAAACATTCTCACTAAAAAGTTATGAGTCAGAGGACAGGTTTTATTCAATCTAACAAAATACTTTAATCTGAGCTCTTTGACAGTAAACTTCTGTACTTTCCAAGAGAATCAAGTAACTTTCCCCTCTAGAAGGTCACATTTTTCCTTTGGATACAGCAAAAAGTTATTCCTGTGCACATGTGCTTATCTGCTGTGGTGATTATTTTCACCTTTAGGATTGCATAGATGAGGTAGCCTGCAGTTCCCTTTTCAGGTTCAAGTGAGACTGGTCATTTCTGTCTCTTCTCTTTTATTTTCTCTAGCTGAAGTTCTGAATCTCTCTTATCTTTTTGAATCCCTTTCTCCTGTTGAAGATCCTTCTTTCTTCTTTTTTATATATTCTTATTGTTTTGGCTCCTGTGTGCAGGTAGTTCCCTGTATGATAAAATCACAGCAGTTATACAGTCTATATAATATATATATATATATATATATATATATACTATATCTGTGTAATAGATGGGAATAGTACAAGTCAGGCAAGCAGGGATGGATTATAGTCTGCATTATTCGTGGGAATACCTACATTGCTCTTATTACAGTTTGATTGGAATATTAGAGTCAAACTCTACATATCCACAAATCACGGAACACTACAAACTTGGAAGATTCAAAATTGTGGGTGACCCAAAGACAATGAAGAGAAATATGTTGGGAGTAAACAAGTTGCATATTATCACTGATGGCTTATGCATAAGAAATTGTATAAAAGGTATCAAAATTGGAAAAGAAGAATTGTTTGCAAGAATAAACCCCAAAATCTGAAATAGTTTTAGGAAGAAATTTATTAGGTCATTTGGTAGAGAGTGAGCCAGAAATCAGGGGTAGCTCCCCCTCCCAGTTTCAGGAAGGTTTACCTTATATAGGATTTTGACAGATTTCTGCATAAGTCACATATGAATCACCTTTAGTGAACCCAAAACAAATCCTTGTTGTGGGAATCCCAAAAAAAGAATGCTTTGAGTGGATTCAGGGCATGAAGGGAACCCAAAATACCTTATAGCCATTTCCCTCATTCCTTGTGAGTTACTGACATTAGGCAACATTCTGGGTACAGGCAAACTCTAATCATTTAAATTTGGATTTAGACAGTATAATAATATTTCCAAACAAGATAATAAAGCATTCTTTACATAGGAAGTAGGTCACTAATACAACAAGAGAGAGCTATTCCTAGTCAATAACCTAAGTATTACACTGACTCTATACTGACATGTAGTTAGACAGTTTTTAGAAAGAGCTTATCTATTTTATACACGCACACACACACAATCATTCATAGTAGTAATGGTGCACACTCACATATGTATATATAGATACCATATATAAATAAACAACCCAGAATTAAATGGGGAAAGGGTAGACTGAATTGTCTATGGAAAATTGTAAAGTTTCTTTAATGTCTTCAAAGTTCTACCTGATGAAGGCCTGTTTTTTAAAAATACATATATTCTATCAGTGTTGTTGTATGCTAAGTCTCCAAAGAATTAAAATTGAATATCATTTAGAGGTCAATGGAGAGGCACATGGTAGTTATCAGTGGGTTGTAACATAATAAATAAAGAACTATGAAGAAGAACTGTTAAAATAAAGGCTATTATCAAAGAAATGTATGATTAAAAACAGAAGATGATAACCATTGGAATAGACAGTATACTTCACTGGTCCCTTGGAGATGTTAAGAGAAAGTGAGGAAGGCTTCCCAGAAAATTGGGTTTACCTCTGATGGGAGGACATGGATAAGAGTTGCCCAGGATGGGCAGGCATGTATGAGTTGTTATTAACCGTACTAAAGAAAACATTTAAATCAAAGAGATCAGCGATCTTTACGATCAAAGGGCATGGGCTCAAGGATTTGGATGAGGAAATGACCTTCAAGGCCATCTCATCCAAACCTTTCATTTTACATATGAAAAAAACAAAACAAAGCTGAGACCCATTGATGCTATGTGACTTGCCGAAGGTTACACAGATAGTAAATGCCAGTCAGAATTTGAGCCCAGGTTCTCTGACTTCAAAGCAAATGTGATGCATAGTATTCAATCCGCAAAATTTTTTCACATATTTACTTTTTTCCTTTTTCACACTTTTTCCCCCTTGTCTCCATAATTCTGAAATTTAACAGTTATAATCCTTGGACACATGCAGTTAATATTTTTCCCATTCTGTGATCCAGAAAATTCTCCTTATTTCCTGGAATTCAGTGTCTACCTTTTTTTCCTTTGCCTTCTGGAATTCTGATGAATATAAGGTTTGAATTCCTTGTCCTATCTTCCAAATCCATTTCCTTGTCCCACATAAAACCTAAGTTTTCAATTTTGTATTACTTTACAGGATTTCTGATTAGTATTAAAATATTGCAAATACTTCTTAGTCTTTGACCAGCTTCCTTTACCCTACTTCCTTCCACTTTGCAGTCCAGAACTGCCAGCTTTTTACCTTTAGAATTACTACTATTATCCCTTCTATCCATGGTTTATTTTGCCCAAGTTACTTGTGCTCTGAAATAAGAAAATACTTCTTTTGGCTTCTAAATTGCAACTAAAATCTACAGATAATGTATAGGGGTTTAAAATAAACAGAAAGAAAAAGCTGCAAGAGATTTCAAAAATTTAAATAAGTAGTCCCAGTCTTCATGTGAAATATAAAGGGAACTAGGCCTTGATTTGTATTGGATTTCCTTTTTTAGTGACCCATTCTTTTTGTTTTTGTCTCTGGAGTTAACTGGCTCAATTTTATTTGATCTGGATGCTACTTGTAGCCTGAGGCAACTTATTTCTGTGATCTTGAATAAGTCATTTAAGTTTTCAGATCTTAGTTTCTGATTTGCAATATGGTGAAAATAAGAGTACCTATTTTGCAGAGTTGGAAATATTAAATGAGATATTATTTATGAAGTGATTTATAAATATTAAAGCGGTATAGACGTGTTAGTTGTTAGTAATTATTATGGTTGGGTTGTCAAAGTTACTAGGATTTTCAGTTTCATCTAGATCTTGTTTTATTTTGTGATGTGGGGTATCTGTTGAAGGAAGATATATTCTTGCCCTTACAGTCTTTTTTTTTCTGGATTTCAAGTTGTCCATAACTAACCTTGAAATCATTCCCTCATCTTCTCTGGCAGTTTTAGTGGTCTTGGCCTTGGAAAGCTTTTTATAACTTTGATCTGATTCCCTCTATGCTGTTTAGTATGCCTGAAATGTGTTCATTAACTAGCAGGTTATTATGAGTATTTCTTCTTTACCTTTTCCCCTAGGTTGACAGCTTATCTGACCTGCTGTAACATGCCATGATTGTTGGTATCACCATTCCTTAAAATCTGTCTATGTTTTGATGCTTGCCTCTAAGGGACGACTCTCTCTTCCTATTACCAAGCTCCCATAGCCTATTGGTTTTTTATTAAGTAGCCTCTAGGCCCATGCTTATTTTTATAACTTAATTGACTGACAGGTTTTGAAGCTAATGATTGATTTCTGGTCTCAGATGACCACAGTCAGCTCCCCTTACTTTCCTTCATTTGTTTATTTTTAGTTTTCAGCATTCACTTCCATAAGTTTAAAATTTTCTCTGCCTTCCTCCCCCGCCCCTCCCCAAGAAGGCATGCCATCTGATATGGGCTCTACATATACATTCTCATTAAACATATTTTCACATTAGTCATGTGTAACTTCCCTTACTTGATCTGCATTGTCTTTGATGAAGAGAAGCTCTCTATTCCTTAGAGGTCTCCTCAGAAGACTGTGTTTCCAGAAACATGAAAACAGTACTTTAAACATGTGGTAATAATAAGAGTCGGATTCTCCTAACAATAAGAAAGTGATTATTCTTTCACACAATATCATCAAAGTTTAATTTTTCTGGCTGATTTAAAATAATAAATGTAAAATTCAAAGAAAGATAATTTACTCAAGGACCTGAAAGCACTGGAGGGAATGTTTTTTTTTTAAAGGATACAGAAATAAAATGGGAAAGTTGATGAAATAAAGTTGAATATTAAACTGAGTATATAAACTCTAAGGCAGAGGCTACAAAAAGGAAAAAAAATCTTTTACTAAAATGTGCATGCTCACCTTTTAAATAACACTTTAATTTTTTTTCAGGCCAGAAGCAATGAAAGTGAAATTTTGAAAAAAGATAAGCAGCTAAAAATATTAGAAAACAAGGTATGCTTAAAAGTATACATTTTGGAGAGTACAGTCTATTATCATTTTAAGGTTTTAAACCTTTCCAAGAGTTTCTAATTATTCCACTGAATATTTGTGAAAGATAATTGAAAATAAAAGTACTATTTTGAAGGGTAAGTAATTTTAGCATTTCATATTGTGTGAGACAGACAGTATTTCTAATTTGCCAGTGTAGGACAGGAGGGACAGTGTTCTCTGGCAAAAGAAGGCAGTTCATCTCCTCCGTTGGCCTCCCAGGGTGAACTAACTGGCAAATAGAGGCAGAGAGTCTATGTCCCCCATGGTTCCAGATATTTTTTTGCTGAAATGAAGGGACTGAGACCTATAGTACTTTCTCTTTTTCTCAAGTGTTCTGTGTTAAAAGAAAATCCATCCCAGTTTTTATTCCTTGAAAGACTGATTTGTAAGACAACAATACAATTGTGGGAATTATTGCATTAAAAAAAAATGCTGGCACAGGACAACTCATACAGCCTAGTCAGAATCCCTTGGTCGCAGAATTGGGTTTTAAAAGAATAGAAATGTCAAACGCAATCTCTTTGTCATATAGCTACTCTTAGATGATCTCAACCCCATGAGAAATTTGAACTCCATGCCTGATGCTCTGTTCTGATAGGTGAACCTTTTGCCATGTCTAATGAAGAATCAAGCTTCCTTGAAACTTCCTGCAGTCTTTTCACCATGGCTCTGTACAATACCTTCTCCTCTCTACGTTTATGCACTCCCTTATGTATGATCTTCCCTATTTGAATGCTAGCTCTTTGAGGTCAAGGACTGTCGTATTTACTTGTATTTTTGTCCCCAGGGCTTAGCACAATTCCTTCAACTAGAAAGCCTGAATAAGAAAAATCCCACAATTTCCCAATTTTTAAAGTAATCAATTTTTTGATTATTTCAAATAATCATTCATTTCAATCATCTAAATCAATTTAAATCATTCAAATCAATCATTTAAAAATTCATTAATTTTCAAGAGAAGAAGATTCCATATTTATTAATGGAAAGTATCATATATGTGACTCATTTTAAAAAAAAAAGGTGATAAGACATCAACAAGTATTGATCCATATCCTCTTTTTTCATCTCTATAAAATCTGTGAATGGTCTTGGTGCCCCTTGAAGGTATGATTTGTGGAAAAACATGAGAGTTGAACAGGTAGGATTTTGCAGGTAATCTTCTGAAGCAGTCCATACTCACAAATGAAGCTGAGTTTTAGAAAATATAACACTGCTTGTTGATATATTTTTTTAAAAAATTCCTAGGTAAAACAAAATGTACTCTTGAAATCTATCTTCAGACAATATGTTTTTTACACAAACATTAAAATATTAAATACAATATTCTTTCACTTACATGACTATGGAGATAATTTTGTTCACCTAGTGATTGTTAATGAACAAAAGGTGAATGAAGTGTAAAACACGGGGACATATGCTTGTGTTAGGTGTTTGCCATTATGATTTTCTGTATAACATCCAAACAGAAGGAGTCCCTATTGGTGGTGGCATTCTCCAAATATGGTTTTTGAAGGAAATGTTATATTGATTGCATGAAAACGCGGAACACTACAAAACTTCCTTAGAGAAACTCAACTGTCATTCAAAAGATTATCAGTCTAAATGTTCATATTAGACAAAGGATGTGAAT
>JAQQSK010016325.1:0-10477 GCA_028658325.1 Potorous gilbertii | reverse complement strand
TTAGAAATTTTGCATTTTCTCATCTTTTTACCTGATGTAACAAAAGTCTATATTTTCTTATTAATAAAGCCCATGACAATTCATTTCAGAGGAACATAATTGCTAATAGTGATGTTACTGAGATGTCATTAACCTTGTGCCCCCAAGGGGGATTTTGGAAAGAAGGAAATCCCAGGGAGTGAAACCTCTGAGATAAAATATTCAGGTTATGCTGAAAAAGGAAATGAGTCCAGGGCTTGAGTATGTTGAAAGAGGTTTGTGACAGGTCAAGGAGAAGGCCTGGGAGAGGTAAAGAATCTACCAGATTCAGAAAATAAAATCAAAAAGAAGGTGGAAGGGCAAAAGGAGACTGAAGATAATTGCTCCAGCTTGTGCAGGTGGTGACTTCTCATTGTACACATTCACAGGTAATGACCTGAGAATAGACTATACAAAAGCATAATATTCAAGTGTGGGCAAGAAATCCTAATGGGATGTATGCTTATTAAAAGGAATTGGAGAAACACAGTAATAGTTGAGTCACATTAATGCAGACAATTACTACCCTGCAACCCTTATTAAAGTTTAAGATTAGGTAAAGCAAAAGCACTCTACACTCAAAGTCCTTGAAAATGTGATTACTGTGAAAAATTCCTAAGTCATGTCTTTGCCTTCTGATTCAAATGGGATCAAGGTTTGATCTCATTCTAATTCAATCCAACCACATAGTGCATATTTTGATGTAACAATATTTCTTCCTTTAATGTTTGTTGATACAAAATAACTACAGTAGTGAATTATTAATCAAGAAATCAACAAGCATTTACTAAAGCACCTACTATTTACCAGCCACTCTGCTAGGTGCTTGGTATGCAAGGTCAAAAACAAATCAGTCCCTGCTCTAAGTTTACAATCTGAGAGAAAAGCACAATGTACATAAATTTCAGTTGTTGTTCAGTCTTTTTTCACTTGCGTCTGACTCCTGGTGACCCCATTTGGATCTAAGATGATGGAAAGATATGATTGGATGGAATGTGTGATATTTTAAGATAATTAAAATTTTGCCTTCAAAATGATGTGAAAAAAACTAGGGCTGTTAGCTCTTAACCAGTAAATAAAAGATGCTTCCTTGTCTGCCTCAGCAAATGATCAGTAGCTGTGGGTTGAAAGGACCCAGGAATCAATGCTGCAGAAAGACAAACGAAAGACAAGGGAGTTTGGTTTAGAAGAATTAAGACTGGAAAGAAAACCTTTCTTGAACATCTCAGTGGGTGAATTCAGTTCAAATTAAAAGGAAGAAGTGATATTGGTGCTTAAGACAGTAAAACTTCTTCATATTGTAATGATGAGAGAGCAAACTGAATTCATCCAGGAAGATACTCAGCATAGACAGCTTAGGGATTTGGGCAACAGGACTCTAGATTCAGAGTCACGAACAGATACAACCAGACTTTGGGAAATCAGTGAAATGTTTCCCAAGATGGTCAAAGATGGGCTTTTATTTCTATGTTCTCATAACTTAAATCTTCATAGTTTGTACTTTTATGTCTTCTCACTAACTAGAATAGATTCTGTAGTCATTGAAAAGATTACTGTGAAATACTAATGGTCTCAATAACTTACAATGAGGAGTGATACAGGGGAAAGGGAGGAGGAGAGAGGAGTAGAAGGAGTAGAGGTCTGGGGTTGTGAGGCCAAAGCTATGGCTTTTCTCCTTAGAAATCAATTTATTTATCTCTTAGTGTGATGTGTAAGTACAGAGGTTCTTGACTTGGGGTTTATGATAGATTTTAAGGGATGTTTGAATTTTCAGGGACAAAATTGCATTTCAACATAATTGACTTCTTTTATAATCCTATATAGTTTATGCATTTAAAAGCTTTATTCTGAGAAGGGGTCCATTGACTTCCTCAGATTGCCAAAATGGTTCATGGCACAAAAAGGTCCCTTGCCCTACTTGAAAGAAAGTTCCTTACAGTCAGATGTCTAATATTTTCTTTTACCACTTCAGACACAAGCCTTGTAACATAATAGAGGTCTTATAAATTGAATTGTGAATAAAGTCATTGCCCCAGTCCCTCTTTGGGGAAAGGGAAGATGGGAAACCAAAAGGAACACAACCAAAGAGGAGAATTAGCAGATTTTTGGTTGCTATGATGGCACACAGTTTTTGGAGCATAGGTACTATTTTGGGGCAGTGCTTGGGAGCTCAAAAATGTAAAATATCTACTAGATCATTTTTTTATTTGGAGTTGTGCAACTAAGGTGCTAGGATTAGCATGAGTAACAACAATGCCTCTCACTCTTACAAGCTGTAGAGAATAGTCCTAGTTAGGCTCTCTCTCTGCTTCTTTCCTATAATCTTCCCCTTAGCAACCACTAGAACAAACTTTGAAACCATTCAAGAAGCTTAGTGATGCTACGACAAAGACGGTATCTCAAAACTCTCACTGGGGAGCTGACTGGTGACTGCAAGATCTGTAGCAGACTTCTCAGCAGCTTCTGGCTGCTTCTGCCCCACTTTATTCTCTTTGCAGTTTTTGCTGGAGCTCTACTCAAGAGGAATGGTCCAGTATCATGGGGAGGGAACAGCACATATAATGCTGTAGAATTAATGCAAAAGAGATGTCAAGAGGCATTGTAGAGGGGATAATGACAGACTGCATCATTTCTTTGTCCATTGAGAAAGGAAGACTTGGGACTGTTTGCTTATGTAAGCTAATGTGAGGAGGCATTGGAAAAGACTAAGGATCAGGAAAGCTGAGTTTCACTTTGATTTAGTCAAATAGGTTTTTTGTTCATGAATTAATAGTCTTATATCCTGCCTCCTCTCTATCACCTGGATCTATTCCTCCCATCCCAACCTCCTGGGATAGGGATGCTTAGAACCAAGAGAGAAAGGCATCTTCTGGTCATTCCTACCAACACTTAGATTTTGAAAAATAAATGTCAAAATGATCTAGACTCTTTAAAACTCAGTTTAGATACCAGGATGAAGGAAATTTACATAAAACGCTCTCTCCACAGGTTTCTGGAAAGTTAAGATGTGTACAGCAGTTTCCCCTCCATGGGAACAGAACAGTCACTGATCCTACTGGACTGTGGTGCTATATTGAGGCTGTCTCTGACAGGGAGAAATTATCCTCTGGGATTGAGTCTAACCTCAGATCCAGAAATCAGTATCAACTTAAATCCAGTCAACAAGAATATATTTAGTGCCTACTATGTGCCAGGTACTGTACTGAGAGCTAGGGATACAACAAAAGCTGAAAACAGTCCTTGCCCTCAAAGAGTTCACAATCCAATGGGAGAGAGAAGATGAACAACTATGTACAAACAAGGCATATATGGGATGAGTTGGAAATAATCTCAAAGGGAGAGCTTGGAAATACTTCTTGCAGTCAGTGGAATTTGAGCTGAAAATGAAGGAAGTCATAGAGGCCAGGACAAGGAGGAAGAGAATTTCAGACATGAAGGTCAGTCAGTGAAAATGTATACAATCAAGAAATTGAGTATTTTGTTTGAAGAACAGCAAGGAGGCCAGTATTACTAGATCACCAAGTCTATATAAGGATATAAGGGGCAAAAAAACCAGAAAAGCAGTGTTGTTGGGATAGGGGGGATATTTATGAAGTTTTAAAAGTCAAACAAAGGATTTTATAGTTGATTCTGGAGGTATTAGGAAGCCACTGGAGTTTATTGAACGTGAGGGGGATGATGTAGTTAGACCTATGCTTTAGGAAAATCAGTTTGATAGCTAAGTCTTGAATGAACCAGAGTGGGGAGACACTTGAAACAGTAAGACCAGCAGAAGGATATTACAATAGCCTAAACATGGAGTAATAAAGGCCTGCATCAAGGTGGTGACAGTGTTGGAGGAAGAAAGGGATATATATATATATAAAACATGTTGGGAAGTTGTATCAACAGCATTTGGCTTTATGAGTAGTCAAAGATGAACCTTACTTTGCGAGCCTGGGTGACTGGGACAGTGGTGCTGCTGCCCTCCGTAGTAACAGGAAAGTTAAAAAGAGAGAAGGGATTTGATGGTAGGGTTGAGGGGAGGAAGATAATGAGTTTAGTTTGGAACATGTCAAATTTAAGATATCCAATTTGAGATGTCTAATAAAGAGCTGGAGATGTGAGACTAGTGGTTGAGACAGGTTATTTATAGATCTAAGAAGCTGTACAAAGGAGGAAGGTAAGGGAACATTGAAGCATTATAGATTCACATAATTGAATTTGGAAAAGAATTTATAAATTCTTCCATTCATCCCCCCTCACTCTAGACCTGAGAAAACAGACCCAGAGAAGTTTAACAGGGACTTGCCTAAGATCACATAGCTAGATGTTTGAGGCAGGATCTGAATGCAGACCTTTCTGACTACAGTAACCTAGCCATTATACCAAGCTACCTATTTTCTCCTCTCTTCTCCATTCCTGCTAAGTACATAGACTCTACGTATAAGGCTTGATACCACTGGAGAGGTCCTGAATTCTCCTTCTTGCCAGTTTCTTTACCAGCAGGAGCTAATGTCAAGGCAATGCAAAGTGGCAACCAAACCTTTGTGACCCATTTCATCCTGGTTGGCCTTCACCATCACCCCAAGCTTGGTGTCCCACTCTTCCTCATCTTCCTTGCCATCTTCCTCCTCACTATCTCTGGTAATGGGCTAATCATCCTCACTATACTAGTCGATGCCCGGCTTCATCGACCCATGTACTGGTTTCTATGCCACCTCTCTTTTCTGGACATGACCATCTCTTGTGCTATTGTCCCCAAGATGCTGGCTGGCTTTCTGTTGGGCAGCAAGGTCATCTCCTTTGGAGGATGTGTGATTCAACTCTTCTCTTTTCACTTCTTGGGGTGCACTGAATGTTTCCTCTATACTCTCATGGCTTATGACCGCTTTCTTGCCATCTGTAAACCCTTGCATTATGCTACCATCATGACCCGAAGTGTGTGTAATTGTCTGGCCTTGGGCACTTGGCTGGGTGGCTCTCTCCATTCAATCTTCCAGACTTGCTTCATGTTCCGTCTACCCTTCTGTGGCCCCAACCAGGTGGACTATTTCTTCTGTGACATTCCTGCCATGCTAAGGCTTGCCTGTGCTGACACTGTCATCAATGAATTGGTCACCTTTGTGGACATTGGTTTCTTGGCCCTCACCTGCTTTGTGCTTATTCTGACATCCTATGGCTATATTGTAGCTGCCATCCTACGCATCCACTCTGCTGATGGACGCCGCAATGCCTTCTCTACCTGTGCTGCACACCTGACTGTCGTCATTGTTTATTATGTGCCCTGTACTTTCATCTACCTGCGTCCTGGCTCCCAAGAGCCACTGGATGGGGTAGTGGCTGTTTTCTACACAGTCATTACACCTCTGCTCAATCCCATCATCTACACACTCCGTAACAAGGAGATGAAGTCAGCATTGTGGAGGTTGGGGGGGCATAGGGAAGTGCAGCCCCATTGACCCCACCAATCAAGGTAGACTTAAGAAAAACTTTGAACCAAGGAAGGCAAAACACCAGCATGGGAAGAACTTCTCAGATGAAGGAGAGATAACTACACAGATAAAGGACCATAGAGGTCCTGAAGAGGAGCCCTGTGCAAAACTCTGTAAAACTGTTTTATTCTGTAAAACAGAGACTATGTACCTCATCTTCATTGTAGTTCCAATGAAAACACAACAGATCAAACAAGCAGGGTGCTTTGCTAAGAAAACAATTAGAAATGAGTAAAAATGAATTTACCAAGAGAATCTTTTTTCTCTCAAGGAGCCTGCTTAGCTTAATATTCCATCTAAATTTGAAAAGGACAGAGGTTTCTGGAGTTTTTCACTTAACTGGGAAAATAAAAAATCACTCAAAGATCCCTAGGACTCCCTGTCAGATCTATGAAAGGTACACTACAGCTAGGAGCTAAAACATATAATGAGACTGAAACTTGGAGTTTTCTGGGCTCATTGTAACTACTCTACTTTATCAAGTCAGGGAAGTAAGCCAAAGGCACCACCTCCTTCCCTAACCAAGAATGATAAGAATTGCCTTCTACATCTTAGGATGACTATGTGTAATGAATGAACAAGGAAACATAAAAACAGGCATGTGCTCAATAACCTGTGAAAATATACGATTTGGGGATACTAAAGCTTGAGAGAGAGACACATTACAAGGAGTGTTTGTTAACTAGCTTCTAGGGTACGTGTCTAGTATGCCTGCTCCCAGACTATAGGAGACAGGGAATGAAAGAGGTTCCTGCAAATGGCTTCATATACAAACATAGTAGCACAAGCCTCTTTAAAGTACTCTGTCCTCAAACTCCCTAAGCTCTCATGTATTCCAAATGTCAAGAACTTGTTGGAGGTGGGGAAAAGTTGCTCAGAAGGGGATGGAAAGTTTCTGAGACAAATGTATGCTGCCTGAATACATTTTCTATGCACAGTTCAACAGAGATGGAGGAATAAAAGGAAATTTTAAAAGGATGCTACAATATTCAGTACACGTCTAAGATGATTGTTCAAATACATCATGTGTCCAGAATTATACAAACACACAAAGATGTCACAGTTCATGTCTCCAACAAACTTATTGTCTTTTGAAAGAGGCAAGCTTATAGATAAGAAAAGCAATCAGATTACCATATAAAGCAATACATATTTAATTGCTAACATACAGTAAGTATCAGAGCAGTTCATAAATGTGATACATGAATTGGGGCTAGAGGATTATAAGACACATTCACAGAAGAGATGGAAATTACATTTGGACTAGTCTTTGATGAATGATCAGAATTTATTTTTGACAGGATTATTTTATTTATTTAAGTTTTGGGGGATATTAAAATCATATTAAATTCTGGCTTTGGAATAATTGGGAGAAACACAGAAAAAAAGCCAAAAGACAAACAAATTCATTGGTTATCTAGAGAAATTATTCCAAGCATGTTTTTTTTCACTACTCAGCATTTCTTAGTACAATCACCATAGTATGAGGAGTGAAGACAATTTGGTCAACCCTTTTGCAATCTTCAAGCAATACAGGAATACAGCAATGCAGGAATGAGTTCATGAGTGCTCTAAGCAGCAGAAGGAATTTGGTCCAATATTGAAATGTACATAATATGCACAAACATGCCATATTTTTATCTCCTCTAACTTGAATTTGAATGATCAGAATTTAGAAAAATATTGGAATATAATTCAAGTTTTCTCTTCATTGCATTAATTCCCAATTCCTTCAAATGACCTTCCTATGGCACGTGGTTTGAGCCACTTCATTATTCTTATCCCCTTACCAGGCAGTCTCATTAGGGCATAACACAGGACCAGGGCTATCATCTCCCATATTCAGAATATGATCTATATATTAAACTAACCTGAGATTAAATTAGCATTTTTGTCTGTTGCATTATACAATGTGTATATGTATATCTTCCCCATCCTGTATATGGGGAATTGATTTTTGAAACCTATATGTCAGACTCTACAATTATCCCTATTACATGTATACATGGGGAAGGAGTGAGTGGAATTATTTTGTTGGTGTTCAGTCATTTCAGTTGTGTCCAACTCTTTGGGGCTCCCATTTGGAGTTTTTTTGCCAAAGATATTGAGTGATTTGCCATTTACTTCTCCAGCTCAGCTCATTTTACAGATGAGAAAAATGAAGTAAACAGGGTTAAGTGACTTGTCCAGGGTCACACAGCTAGTCATATCTGAGGCCAGATTTGAACTCAGAAAGATAAATAGCACATCTAACATGACACAAGAGTAGCCTCAAAAGTAGCACAGCCCTCCTGTGTATCTCAAACTTACTGCATGAAAAAGGTGTCCTGCAAAGAGAGAAAAATACATACATACAGTCTTTCACAAAGTAATATTCCTATTTGTTGCAGCCTTTTACAGTACAATCTTTAACTATTACCCTCACATACAAAATATTTTGTAATTCATTGTGCCATTTTTCAGCCATAGGTATGATCAATATCATTAACTCTCTTCCTCAGCATATGATATAAACATATAGGGAAAGTACATGTGGTGTGGAATTCACTTGGAGTATCAACTCATATATGTAGTAGCATAGGTAGAACTAGAGCAAGGGATTAACTGAAAGGATAATATTCCCCAAGTGATTCCCTAAGCGAGAGTCTGTTTCAGCTGTTCTTCTGGGTTTGCCACATGTGCCCCTTGACAGGGAAGTAGTGAAGTAAATCTGCCAGCTCACCAGAGAAGTGAAACAAAATGTATTGAAGGATACAGATATGGCCAAAATGATTTCAGATGACAAACTAGAAAATTAAGGTCGTATCTGCTGTGTTTATCTTAGAAGTTTCCAGATGATAGATGTCTGTGTCTGTAACTGAAGTCTCCAGATAATACACAGTGGCCATATAAACATAGCACTCTGAAATGGGAAATATTGTAATAAGATGGCAAGAACAGAAAGAAGCCAATTCTCTTATAGAGAGAATATTATCTATCTCTGATATATGTTGCTGATATCTCTTTTGTTTTCTTGTTTCTTATTGGTCCTAAGAAAACAATTAGCTAAGGAATAATCAGCTTTATACAAGGTTGGGTTACTTGACCTTTGTTGCTCAACAGTCTTTGAGTTGGGCAATAGAAACTCTCCTATCCTATCCATTCTTGCCCAGATCACAAGGTACTTCTCTTTTATAATCTATAGGAATATAACTCCTGGGAGTCTGAACAAGGAAGCTGATGGCTTAGGAATGCAGGGGAAGAAAGGGCTTTTTGTATTTTTCCTAAGGTATTTAGCCAAAAGATTATTAAAAGTAAATGCCAAGGGGGTTCAATGGATCCATAGAGAGATTTCAGAGTTGCTGAACTAGATAGGAAACAAACTATATATGTATTTCCACCGACTTCCAACTAAAATATTGCTTCTCCTTAGTTATGAATGTAGACAGCACAACATTATTTGAGTTGGGGTTCATTTGCTTCCTAAGACTGCTAAAGGGGTGCATGACACAAAAAAAGGTAAAGACTAGATGAACTAGATAATCAGTAAGGTGTCTCCTAGTTCTGAAACCATTGAGGTTATTTGCCAATGTCTCCATTGATTGTAAATGTTGATGAGATTTGAACCTGTGTTCTCTGACTCTAGAATTTGTGGCCTTTACACTGAACCACATTGGTTCCCTTTCGAAAGGCAATATGGTATAGTGGAAAGAGCACAGACTGGGAGCTAGTCATTACAGGGTGTAATTCTAGCTCTGCTGCTAAATAGCCTTGTTCCTTTTGATAAGCCACATCTTTGCTTTGTCATCTGCAAAATGAGGAGCTTGGACTAGATGACTTCCAAGGTCTCTTGTGGTTATTATATTCTATACATTATTCCTTCTATATCACAAATTTCCCACCATGGTTTTGATATTTTGTGGGTCAGCATGAGAAATGAAGTGGCCATTTTCAGGGAATTTGTGGAAGTCACAGACACCACTCAAAGGACAGAAGATGACATATAAACAGTTTAGAAACTCGAAAATGCATAAAATAGTTGTATAGTACTCTAAACACCCCATAAAAGAAAAAGAAAAAAATTCAGACTCCTCTAGTGCAAAGGGAGGACCTAAAAATTTTATATGGACTTTCTTGATCTCAGGAATGCTACAGCTCTAACCCCCACAGTGTGGAAGGAATAACTGTAATTCCATGGAATCCCTTCTTATTTCTACCTGCTGAAACTTTAGCCATCCTTCAAGGCCCAGCTCAAATGCTACCACCTGAATGGAATCTTCCTTAATTCTTTGGACTAGAAATAATCTCCCTTTCTTCTAAACTCTCAAAGAACTTTTACATTTTTCTTATCACATTCCACTTTGAATCATATCAATTTGGCCCTAATAGTACCAAGGCATAAAATGTGTCTTGATTCTGTCTTATTTATCTCTGTAGACTTCTCAATTCTAAATCCAGTGTTTTATATACAACAAGCATTAAATAAATATTTGTTTTGAATAAAAGAATGAGTGACTGACTCCGTGAGTGATTTTATATATATATATGTATATATATATATATGTATATATATATATATACATATATATATATATATTTAATATAGCTCACAAGGAAAAAGAGTCAAAGATGATTCATTTCAAGTCGTAGCAATTAAGAGAAAATCAGCTAGAGATATTAAGAAAGCTGAAGATTATAGAAAGTCAGTTTATTGGAAGTTATGTGAAAGGATTGAGATGAACTGCAATAATTCTTGTGATAATTATTCAGTCAACCCTCAAAAGATCTCCTTGTTACACCCAGGGTTAGCATGTGTAGTTGGCTGATAATCTCTATATGGTCTGGCATAGCATGAATTCCTCTTGATAATGAGATAAAATCTGGGCTAAAAATGCCTAGGAGATATCTTGTCCAAGCTCCACCCAAAGCTTCTCAAGAGACTGATTGATATCCCCTAGGCAGTACATTAAGCATAAAACACTGCTCACTGATTTAGTGAAGAAATG
>JAQQSK010016324.1:0-10477 GCA_028658325.1 Potorous gilbertii | reverse complement strand
GTGACCAGATAGTCATCAGGATGACTGGAGATGACCCAGGATGAAGCAGTTGGGGTTAGGTGACTTGCCCAAGGTCACATAGCTAGTGAGTGTCAAGTGTCTGAGGTGAGATTTGAACTCAGGTCCTCCTAACTCCTGCACTGTGCTCTATCCACTGCACCACCTAGCTGCCCCAGACATAAGGTACTGAAGATACAAAGACAAAAATGAAATATTTCCTGCCCTCAAGAAGCTTGATATTGCATGTAAACCAGTGGGGTACACAGGTTATCCATAAGTTATTACCTACTCTCATGATAGGAGTGACTAGGTCATCTTCTTCTCTCTGATAACATCATTTATACTATTTCCTCCTCTGTTTCAACTTGTGAAACAATCTGTTTTGTCCTTGCAAACATCAAATATTCCAATAGTCAGATTAATCTTCCTAAAGCATATCTGTGTATTACACATATTACCTCTTTACTAAAAAACTTTTAATGGCACCTTGTTTTCTGCTAAGCTTTGCCTGGCATTCAAAGCCCTCCAAAATTTGACTGTATATCCCCCTAACACATTCTATGCTCCAGTCAAAATGACTAACTTCTATTTATTAAAACATGAGAATAATCCATTGGTTACCTATTCCATTCCTTTGCTCATGCCTTTCACTCTGTCTATGACATCAGCTGTCTCTCAAACTGTCCAATCCCTAACATCTTTTAAGATCTACTTCAAATATATCTCCCAGACAAAGCTATTCCTGTTCTCTCCAATGAGAAATCACCTCAGAAGTTCTTTTTGTTGAATTAATACTGCCCTTTGCACTTATTTTATTGTACTTTTAACCTGTACTGCATACTGAAAAAAAATCCTTTTATAAAGAAATAAATTTAAAACAACAAATATTTGTTTAGTTCCTACTAATAAGGCACTAGGGAAAGTGCTACATAATTTTTTAGAATATACATATAATATTCCATCCATAATATTCCATCCCCCAATTCCATAATTATCTGTAATTTAAGTGGTGCTTCCTTCTCTTTCACAATAAGGCATACCTGCATAACTTTCCATTATGCCTAGAAGTGTTTAAATATCTTTGCACGCTGCCACACATAAGAATGGTTGTTGTCCTTTGTATTTGAAGATGATCAAAATGACATCACGATGTCGGCGTCAACATATAGTATGTTCAATAACTGTGGCTGATCAGACCAATATGAGCTCCAAAGGCCCTATCAGAGATTGAGCACAAACAGTCCACCATGAATGTTCAGAATAAAGATGTCTTTAAATTTGCACATCTCATTTCTTTTGAGCTACTGCAAGTCTGCTTTGCTCAAAGAGTGCCTTCCTTGATGCTGAATGGTCCTGTGCCAATGTCTACTGTGTCTCATAACTGATTCCAAAGTTCTTCAGAAAGACCTTGAGAGTATCCTTGTATCACTTCTTCTCCCCACCATGTGAACATTCACCTTGTATGAGGTTCTCTGAAAAATAGTCTTTTAGGCACATTTACATTTGGCATTCAAACAAGTTGGTCAGACCATCAGAGTTTACCCTCTCTGCAGTAGAGTTTGAATGTTTAAGTGCCTAGTACTTTATCTTCCCAGGTGATCTTCAGAATTTTCCTAAGACAATTCAAACAGAAGCAATTCGATGTCCTGGCATGACACTGGTAGACTGTCTAGGTTTTACAGGCATACAACAATGAGGTCAGCACAAAAGCTCTGTAGACCTTCAGTTTGGTAGGCAACCTAATACTTCTTCATTCCCACACTTTCCTTTGGAGCTTCCCAAACACTGAGCTAGATCCAGCAACATGTGTTGTCAATCTTATCACCTATGTGCACATCTCTGGAAAGTATACTGCCAAGGTAAATCAACTTATGCACAGCATTCAAAATTTCTCCATTTGCTATAGCCGAGTATGTACCATGAGGTGCTGGCTGGTGTGAAAAACCTGTTTTCTTGGTGTTAATGGTCAGGGCAAATTAGCACATGGTGGTACCTCCACACATAAGAATAGTAAAAGAGTGATATATGAACTATTTACATGTACCAATACCACTTGAAACTATAAAGTAAAACTAATCTAGTCCAATCAAACTGATTTTTCTTGCTGTTTCTTACCTTCCTATCTTTGTATTATTGGCTGTCCCCAGAAGAACTACTATCCCCTTCCCTTCCATTTTCTCAGAAACCCTATTCTTCAAGGACAACTTTCTGCACGGGGCCCTTCCTGATCTCTGTCATCCACCCCACTCACCATAAAAGTACCCCAGTACTTTTCCACAAAAATAACTTTATTTTGTATCTTTGTTTTGTATCTTCTTTGTATATACCTATGCATGTATTCATAAGTCAATCAATCAATAAACATTTATTAACCCCTATTATGTCCCAGGCTTTGGGTTAAGTAAGTACTGAGGATACCAATACTAGATGCTTACATCTAAATGGGGGAAGATAACACACAAAAAGATGGAGAAGGGCTGGGAGGGACAGATGGTATAAAGTAAGGAAGATGATGGAGAAGTCCAAAAGAATAGAGCTGTGTCAAAAATGAAGAGCTGACTTGCCTGGGTGCAACCATCTTAAGTGGAGGTCATGGGAATAGTTTCCACTAACGAAACAGTATTCTAATTGATGGCAGGAACCTATTTTCACTTCTACCTTTGTATCCCCCAAGCCTGGCACAGGAAACTGACCACCTGGAGGCTGGGAGTCACCTAAGCACAGAAATGGAACACTGACTAAAGTATCTTAAAACCAATAGGAATGCTCAAAACTCACCCTGAACCAGACCTAAAACATTTTAAACTTCATTGGAAAAAAAAGAGGCCAAGATGCCAGTTAAAGAAAGGAGTCTTGCAACCATGACTGTCATTTGCCCTCTAATTGGACTCAACCAAAAAATAATCACCAAAGTGGCACAAACTACTTCTGTCATGTTTAAATAAAAATAAATAAACAAATGAATGAATGGATAAATGGATAAATAAATAAATAAATGATGGCCCAACAACTGCTAGAAGCCAAATACCTAATGCCTGGATATTTGATCACATTAACAGTAGGAATCTGAATTACTATGGAAAACAATAAAAAGATGTGATGCCATCTGTTCCAGTGAATGTTTTTCAACAAAGACTAAGTTTATACAATTTTGACACCATGCTTTGGTGTAAGGAAATCTGGGCTACATGTACTGCATTCCCCATCAAAAACATAGTTTTCAATAAAGATCATTTTCCTGAAAGGTCTTAAAATTTGATTTAAACAATAGCAGTCTTTTTACAGATACAACTTAGAAGACAAACTAAAAAAAAAAGACTTTCCAATTAAAAAGCATCAGCATTTTCTCATAAAAAAAAGTTAGTTCACTTAATGTAGTTAATGTACATCTGTTATTATTCTTTACTTTAAATATTATGAAGATAGAAATCCAAGAGCTACTTCTGAAAGTCTTGATAAAATAATGTTTTCTGGATATACTACAAATTTTTCCATGTTTTAACAGAACTAACATTTTGACTGTGTATCCATAATATGAAAAACTTTGAGGTTGTTGGGATTTTTTCGATTCAGTGAACATTTGGCAAACAACTACTACTCTCTTCCTAATTTTTCTATTTTGGTCAAGAGTACATCCATCCTCCTAGGGATGCAGGCTCACAACCTAGACACCATCTTTGATTCCTCAGGCTTTCTCATCCCCTACATCCAATCAGTTGCCAAGTCCTCTATTTTCTACCTTCATAACATCTGTCCTTTAATGCTGTCACCACTCTGGTGCAGGTCCCTCACCATCTCATGTCTGTCTGGTCTATTGCAAAGTCTTATCGGTGGCCACTCAGCCTCAAGTCTCTTCCCACTTCAGTCTATCCTCCACTCAGCTGTAAAATGAATTGCAGATTTCCCAAATGATAAATAGTCAAAAGATATAAACAAGCAGTTTTTGAAAGAAATCAAAATTATTTATAGTTAAATGAAAAAATGCTTTAAATCACTGATTAGAGAAATGCAAAGTAAAACAACACTGACATGCCACCTCACACCCATCAAAAAGGATAAATGCTGGAGAAGATGAGGTAAAAAATGGGTGCATTAGTGTAGTGCTGATAGAGTAGTCAACTGTTCCAAACATTTTGCAGAACAATTGGAACTATGCCCCAAGAGCTATAAAAGCATACCCTTTGACCCGGCACTACCACTATTAGATCTGTATCCCAAAGAGACAAAAGAAAAGAGGGCCTATATGTACAAAAATATTCATATCAGTTCTTTGTGGTAGCAAAGAATTGGAAATCAAAGGGATATTCATCAATTGGGGAATGGATGAACATGTCATTATGAGCATATCATTATGGAGTACTATTGTGCTATAAGAAATGACAAGGGGTAGTTTCTGAAAAACATGACAAGACCTATATGACTGATGCAAAATGAAGGGAGAACTGGGAGATCATTGTGCACAGTAACAGCAATGTTGTAATGATGACCAACTGTGAAAGACTTGACTACTCTGATTAATACTATGATCCAAGACAATTCCAAAGGACTCATGATGAAAAAATGCTATCCACTTCCAGTGAGAGAAGTGATGAACTCTGAGTATAAACCTAAGTATAATTTTCTCATTTTTCTTGATTTTTTTTTTGAGATATGATTAATATGGAAATACGTTTTACAGAATTTCACATATATAATTGGACTGGGAGAAGGTGATAAAGAGGGGAAGAATTTGGAACTCAAAATTTAAAAAGAAAGGAATGTTTAAAATAAATAATAAATCATAATAATCAATTAAAAGGTTTAAAAAATAATAATGAATTGTGGAACTAAATGGGTGAAACTTCTTTCCCACAGTCCTATTCAATAATCCCAATGGATCAAATATAAAATTCTTTGTTTGGCATTCAAAGCCTTTCATTACCTGGCCCCACTCCTAGTTTTCCAGGGTCCTTCTCTCTTCTTATTTACTGCCATGTACTACAAGACACAGTGATACTTGCCTCCTGATATTTGTCAAAACACTGCATACTCCATCTCCTGACTACAAGCATTGTCACTGACTTCCCCCAGGTTTGATATTCTGTCCCTATTCACTTCAGCCTCTCAGCTTCTCTGGTTTCTTTTCAAGTCTTAGAAAAGTTCTACCTCTTGCAAGAAGCCTTTCCCAATTTTTGTAAATAGTCATCTATAAGTTAGACTGGGAGCTCCTTACAGGCAGAGATTGTCCCTAAAAGCTTAGCAAAGTTCCTGGACCATTGTGGACATTTAATAAGTGCTTGTTGACTATGTGCAAGGCACTATAATAGATAGTGGGGAAGAACCACGGATTAGATAAGGGAGTCACGTGTCCTCAAGGAACTTAAATCCTAACATAATACCATTATATTTAACAGACCAAGCTAAAGTTAAAGATTCCCAAACAACATAAAATATAGATATTATTTATATATGTCTATATGTATACAAGAAATGTGTATGTACTCATAATGCACTCAAAATGTTCATGAAAATTTCAAAATTAGCCAACAGAAGGAAATGTCTGACTACTCTTTCACAAGCAGTTAACTATAGTATAATTTCATGTTGACTTGGCTCAATTTCCACATTTGCAGAGTACAAAATATACTTCATCTTTCTCAGTATCATATTAAAGTATATTTTTAATTGTAAGAATTATGTTTCTTAAGACAGAAGGACATTTTAAAAATGTAATAGTACTTATTCCCTTTTAATACACATATCATCCATTCAGTATAACTAAATTTAAGTCTTCATTGTTGCTGCTCAGTTGTTTCAGTCATGCCCAACTCCTCATGATCCCATTTGGGGTTTTCTTGGCAAAGATATTAGAGTGTTTTGCCATTTCCTTTTCCACCTCATTTTATAGATGAGGAAACTGAAGCAAACAGGGTTAAGTGACATGCCCAGTGTCACAGAGTTAGAATGTGTCTAAGCTCAGATTTTAACTCAGGAAGATAGGTCTTTCTGACAACAGGCCCAGCACTCTAACCACTGTATCACCTAGGTGCCTCAAGTCTTTATTATCCCTCCATAATGGACAGCATTTAAAAATTTTTAAAACATAACAACTAAGGAAACAAATTAATGTCTTTCAAACTATGTGACAGTATGGAAATTATAGATTGTACTTTCTTTTGGCATACTTCCCTAGTAAGTTCTTTATAAAGAATGATTCAGTTTCCAAATTTCTTTATCAGAAATAGACACATGAAAGGCACCATATACATATACTGCAAACTTGCAGTGCAATAAAAGTATACTTAAAACTTACGGGGCAATAATGGCTCTAGCAGGTCTTTTTGTGGACTGTACTTGTGAAAGCCAACCTTCTAATTGTGCATTCAGTTGAGGACCTGGAAAAAAAAGAGAAGTGATAAAAACAGAATGTAATTGAATTCAATAGACCTACCATGTACCTATTACATGCATTATGCTATGAATTAAGGTTACAAAGACCTCCCCCCAAAACATCTCTATTCTCAAAGGTTTTTCTGGAAGAAAACAAGACAAATAAGTAAGTACAAAATAATAGAACAGAGATGAGGTATAATTATTTTTTATAAACTGATTTTATAATTAGAAGAACTGAGTTCAAGTCCTGCCTTTGTCACTTACTATATTTCTGATCTTGGGCAAGCCATCACTATATTCTGAGTTTCAATTCACTCATCTGTAAGATAAGGAGTTTCATCTCCAATCCTTTACAGCTCTAAATCTATGACTTCATTAATGTGATTCTATGATTACTAACAATTGCTAGGATTGATCAAGGAAGACTTCAAGAAACAGAAAGCATGTGAGTAAAACCTTGAAAGAAACATGTGGAATTGAAGAGGAAAAGTATTTCAAGCATGGGGAACAAGCCTGAGTGAACATACAGAAATGTACAACAGAATAATGACTTTGGGGACTATGTTTTCAAACAGTCTAACAACCAGAGACAATGTCTTAAGACTATTCTTGTACCTGACCTTGCACAGCCCTCCCTCACTCAAATCAAAGTCAACCGCAAGTCATGTCATCATCTTGATGTCATGGTCCTCTTTGAGAACGAAGGACAAACACAACAGCAACAACAAGGTACACATGATGCCAAAGGAAACAATAACAGTTATCTCTGATTATGATAAATAGCTGACAACAAAGAATCTATTTTTACATTCATAGTAACTATTACCATGAAAGAGAAAAAATATAAAAAACTAATGTCACACTTTGGAATGATTACTCAAGTATCTCATACAAATATTTAATGAATGTGTAAAGTAGGCAGTTCCATCATGTGTTTCATTGTTAATGATTTGGAAACTTACAGTTTCCTATAAGCTCTAAAAACAATTAATAAGTAAGACTGTTCTACTTAAGCAAAATAAAGCCATCTGAGGATTCTCAGCATAGTTAAAGAGAAACGAAAGCTCTAGGAAAAGATAATTCAGATTTTTAGAAAAGCAAAAACAAACTTTGCTTTATCAAAGAAAATTAAAGTATAAGTCAAAAGTTTTTTTTAGGGTTCTTAACCTTGTTTTGTGTGTCACGGGCACCTTTGGAAGTCTGGAAACACCTGTGAACCCCTTCCCAAAATGTTTGTAAATACTTTCAATGAAATACACAGGATTACAAAGTACAGAGGAAACCAATTATATTGAAATATAGTTATCAAAATACACATATATTATTAAAGTGTACATACCAAAACTGAAGAATTCATGTTCTAACTTATGTTTCTATTTGCTATTCAAAACACTGCAATTCTACCTTTAAATGTTAATCTTACATTATAAAATCTCTCTCTACACAGCAATATACTTGAAGAAAACAATAAGTAAGTCTCCTTAAAAAAGAAACTACCAATTACAGAAAGAAAGCTAAAGTCAACTCAGAGCTGAATTTTTTTTAAAAACTCGAAATACTGAATGATTTTGAAATATAGAGTAAAATTTCATTTTGAACATAGAACAATTCACCATTTGGTAGCATGCTACTCAACTATCAGAGTTCAGTAACAGCTTTAAATTATCTATTCTATCTATACAATCTATACTACCAACAATATTTTTCATAGGGCTTCTCAGATAAAGTTAGTTGAAAGCTTTAGATTTGTTTTTGAATTTAATCTAAAATACTACTCTACCTCTACAAACTGACCCATGTTCTTTATACATTATGTGCCTCCAAAAAAATCATTCATAAAAGAGGATTCTGAAAAAAACTCAGAGACTTCTAAGGATGTCTGAGGATCTGAAACTACATAAATGCCCATCTATAGAAATTCGTGCATTTGTAAATATGTAGGATCATCTACAACTTGTCATATGGGACCAAAAACAAAAAAGTTTGATTCAAGGCTCAAACAATTGAATCCATAAAAACCAAACCTCCTACATGTAAAAATAATTGTGTTAATGAGTAGTTTGAACTAAAAAAAAAGTAATTCTTTAACTCACTACTGAACATTAGTTACTACGAATTAACTTTTTATTACTACTCATATGTGTTTTATTAGCCACTTTAAAAGCCCTAAATCTATACCTGTGTGGGTTCTTTTTGCCAATGTGAAAAAACTACAACAGTGAAAAGGGTTCACCATGTCATATGGATGGTGACAGAAGGGTCAGATCCCAAGTCTCTCTATTAACTTTTGAATAAGACTATAAAAATAGTTGGGTGGCTAGGTGGTATAGTGGGCCTAGAGTCAGAAAGACTCATCAAATGAGTTCAAATCTGAGCTCAGACATTTAACTAGCTGTGTGACCCTGAGCAAGTCCCTTAACTCTATTAGCCTCAGTTTCCTCATCTGTAAAATGAGCCAGAGGGAGTAGGAAATGGAAAACTACTCCAATACCTTTGCCAAGAAAACTCCAAATGGGGTCATGAAGAGTTGGACATGACTAAAAATGGCTAACAACATATAAAAATATTTGGCAATTTAATACTTCACAGATAAGTGAATACACATGCATAGGTAACATATATTAATCATTTCTGACTACTAAATTACAATGTTTATAAACTGAAGAAATGAAAAATGTTTTTTATTAGGTACTTACTATATATAACATACTATATCTTTAGTACGTCAAAAGCGTTTTTTCAGTCATAATGAATTTTTCATAATGAATTTTTAGTATTCTGTCCATACTCTTATTTAGTCCCCTCTGTTACCTATAATATATGCATTTTATAAGATTCCATTCTGTAATTTTGGAAAAGCTAACTAAACTGTATGGAAAGTGAACCCACAAAAGACTATGTTCCCAGTGAGCTAACACATCATATTAACAAGAAAGCATAATTAACTACATAAAAACTATTCAAATTTATTATTAAAAAACTCATAATTTTGTATCATGATACATACATCAAATATCAGAGAAGACCAAACCTCAAACAAAATGGTAATTCTACAACTTCCCCAATAGTAATCTATTATATACTGACTTGTTAAGTTTCTGTCAACATTTTAATTTATCTTCAACCATCAGCAGTAATACCTTCATCCTAACAAGGTAAAACTTGGTAAGTTAACCCTAAATATTCTATTTCAATTCTTTATTGTTCAATTTATAACAGTAAAAGAGAAAGCAAATGATTTCATTTTCCATCTTCCTAAATTGTGTGTATATATCTATACTTAAGTTATTTATAAGAAGCCAACATACAGGAAGATAAAAAGTGTATCTGGAATATAATCCAAAACAGACGGAGCTTCCACTATTATTAATAAGAAAAAAATAAGAGTGACCATTTTCCTAATGGTGAGGTAGCATGAAACAATGGACAAAAGCGCTGGACTTGAAGTTCAAAGAACTAAGCTCAAGTCCCCAATCTATCACCAACTGTGTGACCCTAGACAAGTGAAACTCTCTGAACTTCAGTTTCTTCATATAAAAAATGGAGATAATACCTATTCCATCTGTTAGGCAGTTATAGGAACAAAATGAAATAATTTATGTAAAGCACTTACTGTAACAATATCTTATCTCATGGCATATTGTAAAATCATCAATATTATCAAGTATGTCAATCAGGGAACAGATTCTGGTTATAGTAATAGTGTACAAAGGCATAAGTTTTGAATGAAAAGCTTCAGAAAAAGCAACAATGATTCTCATACAACTAAAGTTTTTGATAAAAGCTGAAACCTAATAATTAACAAACATTTGTCTAGCATAGGTTGATTTAAGGTTATCCTATACCGATATGGGCAATTTTTTAAAATATTTAATTAGAGAAAGCAATAAAACTCAGTGAGATAAGCAATAAAATGAAAACTCAAGAAGTGAAGACAATGAAATCAATCTACTCTAGGTAGCTAAAAGCCCACGTTGCCTCTTTTAGAGTAAGTAAATCTTCTTAGTAAAGTAAATCTTTTTAGAGTAAAGATTTTTTAAAATTCTTCACAAATAGTTAAAACAGCCAGTCAAGACACCACATTACTTGTATAAATGTCAATCCT
>JAQQSK010016323.1:0-10477 GCA_028658325.1 Potorous gilbertii | reverse complement strand
GTGACCTTTTGCACCTCTTTTTCCACTTGGTTAATTCTGCTTTTGAAAACATTCTTCTCTTCATTGGCTTTTTGAACCTCTTTTGCCAATTGAGTTAGCCTATTTTTCAAGGTGTTATTTTCTTTAGCATTTTTTGGGGTCTCCTTTATCAAGGTATTGATCTGTTTTTCATGTTTTTCTTGCATCTCTCTCATTTCTTTTCCCAGTTTTTTCTCCACCTGTCTAACTTGATTTTCAAAATCCTTTTTGAGCTCTTTCATGGTCTGATCCCATTGCATATCTATTTCAGATGTTTGGGATACAGAAGCCTTGACTCCTATGTCTTTACCTGATGGTAAGCATTGGTCTTTCTCATCAGAGAAGAAGGGGGGAATCATCTTTTCCCCAAGAAAGTAACCTTCTATGGTCTTATTTTTTTCCCTTTTCTGGGCATTTTCCCAGCCAGTTACTTGACTTCTGAGATTCCTCTCCAACCCCGCCTAGCTCTGCCCAGCTAGTGCTTGGGGTCTGAGATTCAAATGTTGCTCCCCAGCCTCAGGGCTTTTGGTGGCAGGCCTGGCTGCTATTCCATGGGAGCTTAAGTTCTGATACTTAGGTGGGGGCAGGGCCACCTCCCAGGCTCAGTTCCCTCAGGGGGTTTATGCAGAGACCTTCTATAATGGAGCTCCTGCTGAGCTCCTGCCTGCTCTGGGAGCCTCTGGTTGCCGCTGCCTCTGCCACTGCCTCCTGAGGGGGCCCGAGTTATGGGGACACCCCACTCCCCTCTCAGCCTATCCAGACGTCTTTCTCACTGACCTGTGCATCTGTGGGTGGAGGGACCTTCGTGGCTGCTGGAGATTCCGTCCCTGAAGCCTGCTCGAATCTGTTCCTCTCTGTGCCGCGTGACCAGGGCAGGACTGGGCTCTGCTCCCTTCCGGTGCTCGACGGACCTTTAGGGTAGGTTTTTCAGGGCTCTCTAGAACAGAAATCTCCTTCACCCCATTGCTGCATGGCTTCCACTGTTCAGAATTTGTTGGTATTCTTTTTACAGGAAATCCATGGGCTGTGGGTTTCGGAGCTAGCATATGTGAGTCTTTCTACTCTGCCATCTTGGCTCCTCCCCCACTCTTCCCAGTTTTTCCTCTACCTCTCTTACTTGATTTTCAAAGTCCTTTTTGAGCTCTTACATGACCTGAGGGCAATTCATATTTTTCTTAGAGGCCTTGGAGGTAGAGTTTTGACTTTGTTTTCTTCTAAGTGTGTGTTTTGATCTTCCTTGTTACCATAAAAATTTTCTGTAGTATAAAGAAAGTGAAGAGAGAGAGAGAGAGAGAGAGATAGAAAGAGAGAATCATTGGTCAGTGAGGCATTTTTTTCATACAGAGAACAGAAGGCTGGAAAGAATCACAAACCGCTATACAATCTGTAAGAAGTATTATTATATAATTTAAAAGAAAATCAAATAATTAGTATCTGCAGTTTCATGTACAACCCATTTCTTCTATTCCTCTGCATATATGGAAATGACCAATTTTTTGGCATTTGCTAAGTTCAAATAAAAATATATGTGTGTGTGTCTTTTAAAATGAATGATCTGATTCTTGCTGCTTCCTTACATTTATCCCAGGTTACTGTGAAGAAAATATCTATGGACTGCTACTATTTTTCCATTGTCATGTGAGAGAACATGTTGGTTAGAGATAGGATGATTGCAAAGGAAAGATAAAGAGGAGGGAACTAATAAGGACGATTACTTCAGTACAAAGAGAGTGGATAGATGAACTCTCATTCATGGAGACAAGAACTATTGCCCCTAGGTTTCTCTGGATAGAATAATTAAAATGAGTTGATATGTAGTTTAAAAAAAAGACTTAGGTACAACAGTTAATAATTACTAACAGAATTATGTGGGTTTTGTAATTAATAAGAGGCACCAGAGGAAGGAAGATGGCATAACAAGGTACTAAACCTTAAGTCAGGAAAACCTGATTTCACAACCAGCCTCAGACACTTATTAGTTGTGTGACCCTGGGTAAGTCATTAAACCTCTATTCTCCTTAGTTTCCTTACTTGCAAAACAGGAATAATAATAATAGTATTTGCCTCCTAGTGCTATTATAAGGATCTTTGTAAAGTGCTTAGTGCAATGCCTGGCATAGTAAATGCTATATACATGCTTATTTCCTTCTCTTATTTAAAAAAAAAATCTCCTACGAAACTCACTCTCTCTTCATCCTTATTCATATTCATAAACATTCCAAGAAATTTCTTGCCAAGGGCTGGATGACTGGCCGCATCTGAATGTCATTTAGCAATGAGACATGTCAGCTTTAGCATTAACGTTCAGTTGAGATAAATACTTTCCAAACTGTGGGATTGATGTTTGAATTTAAATTGGATCAAAAAATTCTTGTCCCAAATGATTCCCTGATCTTTGAACATGTTAACTCAGGTTAGAAAAAGAAAAGATCTAAATTTGAGATTCTTCCTTTGCTTAGAGTTTGTAACTGTCTTAGCAGGTAGGAATTAAGCCTACAAACTTAAGCTTAGTCACCTTTAGATTTTTTTAAAGAAAGGTTCCACTTTCTGGCTTGGTAACCAGCCCCACCCTCTGTGGTTCCACAGAACTGATTTATCATTTTTATTATTGTCATTATCATCATCACTGTAGGAATGATTTCTTCATTCCTAGGGAGTTTGAGGTATGGAAGTCCCTTCACTAATGCAAATAGCAACACATCTGTCACATGGACCATTAGAAAATTGCCTGGGAGCCCTGAGGGTAAAGTAATTTGCAGATGGAAATAGGATCATATTTAAAACTGGAAAGGAGTCTGGAAACCATGTTCTCAATTCTCATTCTCAATATGAAAAATCAAGAAACAGGACTAAATAAGTTTAAGTGACCTACCCAAAATCATAGCCCTAGTTAAGTATCAGAGGATCCCACTCATCTGATTGCCAGCCAGTGCACTTTCTGTTCCATCAGCAAGTATTTACTATTTACCTACCATGTGCTAAGCGCTGTGCTGGGTGTAGGGATACAAACAAAAGCAAGACAGTCCTTGCTGTCAATGGAGCTTGTAGTCTAACTTCCACCATCCCAGTTACAGGCAAGATTTAAATGTACAAATGTCTTCTTTACTCCAAGGCTGGCCTTCTATCCACTAAACTACATTGTCTGCAGAGCTTACAAAAGTTCACATCATCAGAACATGCTTTAAGTAGATTTCTCAGGTTTATATGCAAAACACTTTCTGTATGAGTTCTCATCACCCAGTTTAGCTTAGTTTATCTTCTGAATACATCCAAAATCTTTTTTCCTCTACTTCTCTTCCTGTTTCATGTGAAATTCCTCCAAACCTTACCCATAGAAGTAAACTTTCACCTGTTTTTTGTTCCTTAAGGGATTCTTATTCTCATGTCTTGCTCTTCATCATTGCTGTTCTTCTGCATACTGAAGTTCTGGTTTTGCTGGAGGCATTCAGAGAATGTTAATTCACTAGAAGAACTATGAGTACATTCATAACAAAGATGGTGTAGCCTTACAATTTCTGGAAAAGTAGATTCAGAGGGAGTCAATGGGGGTTGGCTCTTTTTATGGCTGCTACTTCTACCTTATATCTTGAAACCTCTTGACATGAGGGAAAAGGAGGCAAAAGAAAAATCAAATGAGGTTTTATATTTAGAAGTAAAAATTACAAGATAAGAATTCTTTTCCCTAGCATTTTTTTTGATTCATGCTTAAATTGGCTTTAAGTGATGCAGAGTTACACAAAGTTGTCAGCCTCACTCTCCCCTTCAGAGTCATCACAGTCCAGTGGCAGGACAGAATCAAGATGGCTAGCTCAGGGTGCAGTGAATGACCTTGGAATCTTTGGTGTCGAACCAAGCTCTAAGCACTCCACATCACATGCTTCAGCTGCTTTCATGACTGTTGGAACAAATTGTTCTCATCTACCCATTCCACCAAAGGAAATCTTCCCATGCTTGGGATGGACACCCCCCCAACTCACCAATGAGTTTGAGAACCCTTGGTTACCCTCAATCTGGTTTGGCCTGTCTGCCAAAATGTTCTAGTGAGATGTGGCTGCTGCACATGCTGCAGTTTCTTGGAGCCACATGTGAGAGTTGGGTGGAACAGGTGAACACCCCAAAAAGGGCTTGGTAGCCATCATACCAAAGGTACTGGTCCTCCCTGAACATACCCTAACATTCTATAAACCAAGAAAAGAGATATGAAAGCAGGTCGGCATGAAAGGTTAGCACAGGCTTTGGGTTCAAATTCCCTCTCTCTCTTTGACTTTGTCAGTGACCTTGGGCAATTCAGCTAGCCACCTTGGGCCTCAGTTTCCTCATCAGTAAAATAAGTTGTCTCTGACATCTTGTCTAGCCTAAGATTCATCATACTATAAAAAGGAAATGGTCAGTTGAATTCGAAGGAGTCAGATTGCTCTGAAATGCACACACAAAAGTCTAGTATTTCCATAGAGATCAAAACTAATGGAAGATTTATTCTCCAAAGTTCATACAGCACCTTAGAATTTCCCTCCAATATACATTCAGAATGACAATCTGAGGTTTCCTGCAACAGCATTTGTCTCAGGGTTTGTCAGAAAAAGTCATTTCATTTCTTATGATTCATTTCATTTATATTTTAGTGTATTAGCTGGATACATTATTGATCCTTTCTTCATCCAATTTGAGCTTCTACGGAATAGACAAAAATTTGGTTTGAAAGATGACTGTTCTATCCAGCTTGCTCCAGAATGGTGCTGAGATCTAACAGAGTTACAGCAGTGAAGGAGATGATGTTTAGGGGAGTGAAAAGAATTACACATCCAGAAGAATCATTTTTCATGCAGCTATACACATTGTGTACACATATGTAAAATATAAGAATATGTAAATATATCTGTCCCCTCTCTAACTTGTCCTACACCCAGCAGCCAAATTGCTATTCCTAAGATAAGTGTCTGACCCCTCATTCTCCTACTGAAAAATATTTAGTAGCTCTCTCTTGCCTCATATAAAATCCAAAACCTGCAGCCCATCATTGAAAACTCTGCACAATGTGGCTTTCACCTTTCTTTCCCTTCTCATCTTCTATTACTCCTCTTCACAAATTCTCCCTTCCCATAGAAGTGATCTATGTTGTAGACACAGCATTCCACTTGCTGCCTTTGTGTCTTTTCACAGATTGCCCCACCCTCACCCCACTCCATGTCTTGTATGTAACCCTTTTTCCTCTCTATCTCCCAGTATTCCTAACTTTGTTCAAAGCACACCTCAGAGACCATTCCTGAACCCCACAGTTGTTAACTTTAGAGGCAACTATAGCTCACAACAGAGCACTGGGCTGAAAGTTCAAATCTACCTTCAGACACTTCCTAGCTGTGTGACCTTGAGCAAGTCTCTTAACTTCTGTCTACCTTAATTTCCTCAATTATAAAGTGGAAATAATAATAGAACCTCCTAGGGCTGTTGTGAACATCACATGAAATGATATTCATAAACATGGTACCTAGTTGGCGCTTACTAAATGCTCATTTCCTTTCTTCTCTCTTGCTTTAAATTATTTTGTGCTTGGCATTTACTTCCCTGTTTACCTTATCTATATGCTCTATCCCTCCAGGAGAAGACAGGGACTGCTTTATGTCTTTGTCTTTCTTTGAGACTCAATCACAGTGTCTTAACATCGCAAGTGCTTAATAAATGTTTGTTTAATTGAATTCAATACATAGATGCAGGTTTGTATGAATATGGGAGTGAGAGAGGGGCAAGTCTGGGCCTGTGACTACACAGGAATGCCATGTTTCCACCACATAATCATCACAGCCTGGTTTGTTTGTTTTAGTCAGTCCAAAATTAGGTTTATAACATTACATTGCATAACTGTAATGTGGTTTAATTCTGCTTGTCATGACACTTAAAAAGTAAACAGAATAGCAAATATATTCACCAGTGGCATATGGATACACATTTATCTCTAACACATTGAGAGTGAGCCTAGAATTCTCAGTGTAAGTGCATTGTCTGTATTCAGTTTTAGCATATATCCACAACTATTCTGTGCATCCTAATTTTGCACCAAAGATAGTTTAGTCATAAATGACTTTTAAATAATATCAGCACATTTTTTAAAGCCTCACATAATGGTCACACCACAGTTTTTTGCAAAAAACAATTGGTATAAAATCTGCAATGATTACACCTGTGCAATATGGTATGGAGTTCCTGGTCAGGAGTCTCCCTCTACCAGTTCTGATTAGTATCTGATTTATAGCTTAGAATTAGTTTGAGAGAGTTGCCTGAGAGCACTGAGTTTAAGCAATGACTTGCCCAGGATCACATAATCTATATGGATCAGAAGAAAGATGTGAATGAGGTCATCTAACACAGAGAAATTATCACTAATTACTACTGTGCCCTGTAGCCCAGAGAACACAACACACACACATACACACACACATGCGTGCACGCACACGCATGTGCGCACACACACAGACACACACACACACACACACACAGTCCAAGGCACTTGGGTCTCATATAGAGTCAGGTCCAGTCCAAGGAGGCCAGATGAAAAGTACAGGATAATGTTTTTCTTTGTCTGACAATATTCCTACCTTGTAGCAAGTGCAAGAAAATTTCTAAATGAAAGGTTAACTATGACTCATGTCTAAGAGTTCCCCAAAATGTGGGTAACAGTGTGCCTTCTAGAAAAATTCCTCAATACACAACATAGGTATCAGTTATAAGACAGTTTTTTGGCTTTTTTTTCCCCACCATCATAGACAGAAAACTTCACCAGAGCACATGAACAAATACAGAAAACAGAAAATACTTAAAATTAACCCATTACTTTCATTATATTCCTCCCCCAGAAAATAAAGACAACTTTGTAGGACTCCTGAACTGATTTCACTTTCAACTTAACACCTTCAATATCTAGGCATCTCACAAGGCCCAGATCTCCTGGTCAGATGGGGCATAGGTTTGCTTTAACTGATCCTGGCAGTGGTCATCACCTCCAAGAATCATACTGGGAAAGAAATCTTCTCCTGATGGTCAACCGATAGCCTAAATTCCACACCCAAGAGCTCTCAAACACATAAAGTAAACTCTAAGGATTGATAAAAGTTGCTGACTCAAGCTCAGAAAAGGCAAGAAATGGCAGACCAAAATTCACGTATGTGTAGGCAAACTCATCTCACTCCACCATGTGCATCAGGCAGGTGGGTAAGGGAGAGAAATCCATTCCCTATACCCTTCCAGAAAAGATAGGACAGACCTGGCCTGAGAAGAGACTCTCCTCTTGACTATTAGACACCAATTATCTTTATTAAAGTCTGTCACTGCGGACCAATCAAGAACCTTTATTTTATACCAGAAAAATATTATGTCCCTCACCAAAGGATAGATGAAGGTCTACATGAAAGATATCCCAGATTAGCAAACCCAATCACCTGCTATACTACCAAGAAAACAAGTCATTTCTAGTAGGGGAAAAAAGATTTAAAAGAAGGAATATAATTTCTTGAAAACTAAAAAAAACCCTTTTCAGAGTTGTTGATTTTCTTAGGTGTCTATGTGAAGCTATCTTTTTTTTATAAGCCAAGAAGTTGCTAGCAAACTTTGTGCAAGAATATTTTCCACTTTATCAAAAATCTGTTTATTTATTTTAGGTGGTAAATAGTTAATACATACTGTAACTAACAGGGTGTCTCAGGTCCATGACATCTCAGTAGTCATTTCACTAGAATTTCACTAGAATTAAGGTACCAAGCAAAACTCTCCAAAGTGCCTTTAAAAGATGATATGTAGAGAAAAGGAGAGCATTAATCAGAACATTAGACCAAAACAAAGTTATAGGAGTCCTTCCCCATCATTACTGTGAATGAGTCAGCTGCCATATAATCAAAGCACATGCAAATGACTCTAGTAGAAAATTAATCCAAGTAATTAGGGAAGCACAATAGGATAATTAGAAAGGAGGTTTCAGGATAGTATTTAAGGGAAGGAATCGCTATAAAATTTGTATATGTGACCCAGAAAAATTCCATAGGATCTCTCTATGACACAAGAGAACTTGGGAGGAAGTAAATGACTCCAAACTATTAGAGCTACAAAGTTAATAATTTCTCATATCTAAGGCGGACTCTTATCTGCTACCTATTGCTATCATCATCTGTTATCCCTTGTATTCACATCCATTCTGGGCTCATTTCAAAGTAGAGGCTGCCACATCCTATAATCATTAATAGAATACAAATAGTCAAATAATCTTTGATGCAACCCTGAAGCTGGACAGTTCCAGCATCCTCCCTCACACATTCTCTCCATTTACAGAAGCAAGGGCATTATGCAGGACATATTTGTGGACAAATGGATGAAAAGACACTTTGAGGAGTCATTCACTAACTCCATCATGGCTCAAGGAGTGGTTAGGTACAGTCACTTCTTGAGGAAGAGAAAAAATTTTAAATATTTTTGGAGGGTGAGGAAGGCATGTAGTGCCTTTTGGGGAGAGGGTCTCTAGAGAAGTTATGGGAGGCTATGGCTAAGAATTTCATAGCATAAGAAGATAGGGATGGGGTCTGATGTGCATTACTGAAGGGAGCACCACCTGTATGAGACCATAGAATCATCCGTTCTGGAAATGGACAACCTGTGTTCAAATCCTCCCTCTGACACTGCTTGTGTGATTTTGAACAACTCACATATCCTCTGTAGACCTCAGTATGCTCAAGTGCAAAATAACAGTGGTACAACTAGATGACCCCTGGGGTCCTTTTACTATCCTAGTAACTGTGAAAAATTGAAATACTGAAGAGATCTGAGATGGGTGAAGCAGTCATCTGACCAGTTACCTGGGAAGCAAAACATTTTGAATTTGAACAGAAGGTCAGTGCTCAAGCAGTGGCAACTAGGCAAATTCCTGAGATAACATTCAGTTATTGAAGCAAGAATCCGTTCCAAGCAATTCAGTAGGGTGGATTAGGGCAGAAAGCTCAAGGTTCAGTAGTCAAACATTTTTGTCTCTGAAAGAGAAAAGGCGACACCTAGTGATCAGAAATTAAAAGTTTCACTTCCGATCTTAAATATTTCCTATTTAAAACAGGAGGCAGGGTTATTGTCTATTTTCTTGCTATACCATTGAAGAGTTCACGATACAGAGCGTTCCCCATAGACTCAAATTGCCACCAACCTGTTTTGTCATATCTCATTCCTTTCTCAAGAATACATCCGTGGCTGTGCAGTGAAACAAGGCATTCAGAATTCTCACGTTAGACTCATTCATTCCATACACTTACAGAACAATCTAATTCAAACATTTATTTTAAAGACACACAGACTGAAGACCAAAGACCTGAAAGGACTTTCCATGGCCACAAATCTAGTAAGCAGCCCTAACCCTGGAACGCTCCCTACTGTTCAATCGTTTTATTCATGTCCAAATCTTCCTGACCATTTTGGGGGTTTATTTTGGCAAAAATAATGGAGTGATTTGCCCTTTCCTTCTCCAGATCATTTTACAGATGCAGAAACTGAGGCAAGGTCCATTAAGTTGACCAGAGTCTCACAGCTAATAAATGTCTGAGGTCAGATTTGAACTCAAGATGATTAATCTTCCTGACTGCACTATGCACTACGCACTATGGCACCACCTAGTTGGTGAAAGGCACACAATTATGCTGTGTTTCACTAAAAATTTATGTTATTTAATCTCACCTGGGCCCTCACTATAGCACAGCTTCCTTTCTAGTCCTTCCTGATTTGATTTACTCACACTCCCCACAATATTTATTCCATACTTCCCTCCTTTAGTCACTATTATATCACTACTTCTTAGTAGATTTTTGTCTCATATTTGGCTGATAAAATTGAGATCATTAGTCTAGTAGAACTCCATCTTCTTCTCAATTCCATTTCTCCAATCTCCTCATCATTGTTCTCTATTCTCTCCTCCTTTGCTCTCATCACAGAGAGAGGTAGTCCTTCTCCTTGACAAGGTCAATCTCTCTACTTATGCCCTTGATCCCATCCTTTCTTCATCTTTCTCCTCCAGGGATTTTGCCCCTTTGATCTTCCCATTTCTCCTTTTAGCTTTCAATCTCTTTCAATTGGCTCCTTTCCGCCTGCAAAAATATGTAGATAGCTTCCATCCTAAAAACAAATAAAAACTTCTCTTGATTCTACCACTCCTCTAAGTTATGGTTTCATGTATCTCTTATACTTCTCCTGCATTTCACAGCAAAACTCATAGAAAAAGCTACTAATACTTGTTCATTAATCCTAATACTTAAATCCTTAATCCTACTTTTTCATCTCTCACTCTTTCTTTTTAATTTTTATTTTATTTATTTATAAATGTTCTACAATCACTTCCTTAAAATTAAGATTTTATCCCCCCACACCTTCCCCCCGCTACCCCTCTCCCTCCCCATGACAGCATACAACTCTGTATAGGTTCGACATATACTTTCCTATTGAG
>JAQQSK010016322.1:0-10478 GCA_028658325.1 Potorous gilbertii | reverse complement strand
GGGGCATGGGACGGGAGGGATGCTGGACGAGTGGGTAGATTGGTGGTAGGGACAATTAGAATGCTCAGTGTACTGGGGTGGGGGGAGGGGACAAATGGTGAGAAAATTTGGAACTTAAAATTTTGTGAAAATGTATGTAGAAAGTTAAATAAATAAATATATATTAAAAATAATAGAGTTGCAAAATTGTACCTCCTTTCCTTCATTATAGAGATGGGGCTGTACATATGAAAGGCTGCATATGCTGACACATTTTATGGGTTGATTACGTTTACTTTTTATCCTTTCTTTTAGGGAACTAGGCTTGTATTTTTGTATTCAGAAATTAAAGTTATACAAAAATAGAAAATATCAGAAAGATAATGACTTTCATAATTATAACAATTGCAAATACCTGTAACATTACCAATGAACGAACATGATATAAATATGCACCCTACAATTTCGGATCTCCTAATATCCTAAATGATTCAGCCAGTAAACTGTACTAGAATGAGGTCCATATCACACATTACCTAAAGATAACACTGATCTTTAAAAATTGAAGAGTAGTATTTTTAATAGATTTCACTCTATCAGATATTCAAAATTTCCAATCTACATGGAATGAAAAACTTTCAGATATAACAGAATAAATTACATAATAGAGGAGATTAAAACATATGGAAATAGAGCATGATGCATATGATCCACGTCCTCTTGTCTGCTGCTAGAGTTGTACAAGGAAGACAAACCTGCATGGAAGGAAGGATGGAAGGAAGGAAGAAAAGGGGAGAGGAAGGGCAAACTAAGTTTTTATTAAGGGTTCACTTTGGGACAAGTTCTGTGCTAACCAATTTACAAATATTATCACGTTGATATTACCAGCAACCTTAAGAACTAGAGACTACTGTTATCTTCATTTTACATTTGAGGGAGCTGAGGGAAACAGAGGTTCAGTGACTTGCCTGGCAGGGTCACACAAATAGAAAGTGTCTGAGGTTGGATTTGAACTCGGGCCTATTTTGCTTCTGGGTCCAATGCCCTATCCACTGCCCTACCTACCTGCCATTAGGATCATAAGGTTTAGGGCTTAGAGGATTATAAATTTAGGGTCAAGAGGATCCATCTATCCCAACACTTTTTTTTTTAACAGAAAAAGAAACTGAGGATTAGTCAGGTTAAGTGACTTGCCCAGGATCACATAACTTGTATATGTCAGAGATAGAATTTGATGCTAGGTCTTTGAGAATTTGTGCCTATTACTCTACCCATTATTCCATGCTCCTTCTTTAAAGATACATGCATTTCTTTTCTCTCAAGCTCAGTTTTTAATATAGAGCTTATCCTGACCTCCTCTGATCACTTTGAGTTGTGACATGATGTGAAGTCTATCTGACCAATTACCCTCAAATCTGAGCCTTCCAGTCAAGTGTAACATTTAGTTCCCACTGAGCTGAAGAACTACATCTAATCGCAAATTTTCCCCCTCCTTAAGATACATCTAATATCTTGAGGATAGCAGCTAATACCCTTATCTTATGGACCAGCATGATACCTTTGAAAACCCTGTGTATATGCAATTTAGGGAGCACTTATTTTTTCCCTTTCTTCTAAGAAAAAAATTATTCCAACCACAGCTTCAACATGATATGATCTCAGTGAGGATATGGCAATGAGTATTTTATTTACAGTTGGACACCTACTCCACATGAATTTATTAATATGAAAATCATATTGTTGAGCTGTAACCAAATTATGACTTACTTCTGTCAGATTTTCTACAACCTCATAAATTTCAAGTGTTTGGGGAGAGATAACATTGCCTTTATTTCATCAACTCCTCCTTGCCAACAATTGTCTGAAAGCTGTTTGAAAGTGATTTTAATAAAATATTTCAAGACTTTTTACCTTCTAGTAGATACAGAGAATAGTAAATACAGCCTGTTAATTGTGCCAACCAGTTTTTATAGTGTAAAAATGAGTTAGCAGATTTGCATAAATAAAAACTTGAAATCACAAGGAGCCCAAGGAAAAATATTTGATTTTTCAGCTTGAAATTCATGACCTAATACTTCTTTGCTTGCCTTTCATATTTCTTCCATTATCTCACAAATGCTATCTAATCAATCATTTATATTTAATCCAGAATTACAGAGAATAGATAGAAATATATTTGCTTAAGTCTCTTTCTTATTGTCTTTCACATTGACAAAGCCCAAAAAAATCTTTGACATATATGTTTGTTTTTCATCATCAGTTTGTTCTTTATGATGTAGTCTTGGAGTACAATCCATACATTTTATACTAACATTTAGATATTTAATTTCCTCACCTAAAATGTCTCATGACTCAGTTCAATGATAATCAAGTCATTATAGTGACGGAAAGAAAGGTAAGCTGTAGTTTGGTTAAGGAATATGATGAAGAAAGTGGAATGGGTGGGTGAATTTAAAGCAATTCAATTTAATTCAATATAACAAATTCTCCCTTCAAATTTCTCTCTTTCTCTTAAGGCCAATTTCACCTTTCAGCCGTATAGGTTTATGAACTCGTGGTTTCCCTCTCAGTCAGTTTCAATGTCCAAGCAGTTGTTGAGTCTTTTTCATTTTACCTTCATATCATTTTTCATCTCCATCTCCTTTCAATTCTGTTTTCTTCCTTGGTTCAGTCTTTCATCACTGAAATATTCTTCTCCTTGATCTTCCTACTCTGAGCTCTTCCCACTTGATTCAGTTCTCCACATGTCAGCCAAATTCCTATTCCTAAAATACAATTGAAGTGTATCACTTAAAATTCTCGAAAATAACATATATTCTCAAAAACCTTTAGTGACTCCTGATTTTCCCTAGTATAAAATTCAAACCCCTATGCCTGACATTTAAAGTTTTCACAGCCAGCCTTTTATATGCCTTTTCAGTTATGTTTCATATGATTCACATTAGCATACAAGAAATTCTTGCACAACTGACCCATTAACTGGTCTGTGAACTTGATGTTCCATTTTCCATTTACATGACTTTGCAAAAGTTGATTCCCATTCTTGGAATGACTTTTCTCCACACGTCCACTTGAAAGCTCAGTATAGATACCTCCCACCAATGGTGGGGAACATGTGACCTTCCTAACCCTCATACCTCTTGGTGTCTTTCCTCCCCAGAATCTCCTCTCTCTCTCTCTCTCTCTCTCTCTCTCTCTCTCTCTCTCTTTCTCTCTCTCTCTCTCTCTTTTTCTCTCTCTTTCTCTCTTTCTCCCATCTATCTAATACATTATATTCCTTTGACAGAATGTAAGTGTTGGATAGATAGGCACTGTTTAATTTTTCTTCTTTTCTCTAGTACTTAGCATGATGCATTGCATATCAGAGCTTGAAAATGTTTACTGAATTTAATTTTAGATGACCAGACTTCCATCCCTTCTCATTTTTTTTTCTTCTTGACCAATCAGGAAGTATTTATTGAGTGCCTAGAATGTGCTAGATTTGGCAGGTGGTGATGTGGTGGATAGAGCACCAGGCCTGGAGTCAGGTAGACCTGAGTTCAAATCTGGCCTCAGATAATTACTAAATGTGAGACCCTGAGCAAGTCATTTAACCCTGTTTACCTCAGTTTCCTAATCTGTAAAATGATCTGGATGAGGAAATGACCACTCTAGTATTTTTGCTGGGAAAACATCAAATGGGGTTCCAAAAGAGTCAAATACAATTGTAATGAATAAACAATGTGTGTTCAGTATTTGCTAAGTGCTAGGGATACACAGATAAAAGTGAAATAATTCATGATCACGAGAAGCTTAAATTCTAATGGGGAAAGCAATGTGTACATATATATGAATATATATGTATAACTATATATGTATGTGTATGTGTATGTATATATATATATATATATATATATATATATACATATACATATATGTATGTATATATTAGGATGGGTGAATGGATTCCAATTAGGAGATGATTCCAATGAGGCAAGAAGTGACGACGGACTGAATTTGAGTAATGGCTCTTTGAAAGGAGAGAAGTACATGCACATCTTGTTTTATTGTGCTTTGTAGATGTTGTTGTTAAAAATTTTTTATTTTTTATTTTTTTTACAAATTGAAGGTTTGTGGCAACCCTGCGTCTATTGCCTCCATTTTTCCAACAGCATTGGCTCACATCATGTCTCTGTGTCACATTTTGGTAATTACTGAAATATTTCAAACTTTTCATTATGGTGATACATGATCAGTGATCTTTGTTGTTTAAGGGACCACAAACTGTGTCCAAATTAGATGATGAACTTAATCAATAGATGTCACATATATTCTGATTGTTCCACTGTACATCCATTCCCCATCTTTCTCCCTCTTCTTGGACCCTGCTATTCTCTGAAATACAAAATATTGAAATTAGGCCAATTAATACGCCTACAATGTCCTCTAATTGTTCAAGTGAAAGGAAGAATCAATATATGTAGGCAAACTTGGTTGTTGTCTAATTTTAAGATATTGCCACAGCTACCACAGTCTTCTGCAATTGCCACCCTCATTAGTCAGCAATTACTGACATTGAGGCAAGACCCTCTGCCAGCAAAAAGATGATAACTCTGAAGGCTTCAATTGTGGTTAGCATTTTTGAGCAACAAAAATATTTTAAATTAAGGTATATGCATAGGTTGTTTCACATATACATGCATGCATGTGATACTATGTCATACTTAATAGAACATAGTATAGTATAAATATAAAGTCCTTATGTGCTGGAAAACCAAAATAATTTACATGAGTCTTTTTTATTCAGTACTTACTTTACTGCAGTGGTCTGGAACTGAAACCATAGTGTCTCCTTGAAATGTTTGCAGTTGATGTAGAAGATCTTAGAAAGGCATCTTCCTAATTTTATTCTTTCTGATTTTTCCAGTGTGATTTTCCAAGTGCTTACTCTACCTTTTTCTTGACTTTGTCACTAATTTAGTGACCACACAAAGATTTCAGCCTCTTTATGGCAGCAGCATTAATAAATACAGAGGCTTTCATCACTTTGTACTACTGAGGAGATGGAGGCTAGAGAGAAGCATAAGGAGAATCAACTAGTCACTAAGCCTGTTATTTTTTTAATTTTATTGATGTCTTTTGTTTTAAATCTTATTCATTTTCTTCATATCCTTTTTCTCTTAATCAGTGAGTAATAAATATTTTTAAAGGAAAAGGAAAAAAAAGCTTCAGCCAAATCTACCAATATAATGACCACATCTGACAACATATGCGGTATTTCCCACTTACTTTTCCAATGAAAGGAGGGAAGCAAACTTTTTCCAACTCTACTTCAGGATCAAGCTTAGTTATGTTAACTATGCCACATTCAATTTTGCTTTTCTGTTCTTTCCATCTACATTTTTGTAGTCACTATAGTTATTGTTTTCCTTTTTTCTTATTTCATTTAATGCTTCATATATATGTTGTGACTTGTGTGGAAATACCTTTTTATATTCATGTACTATAATTTTAGCCATTCCTTAATCTATGGGCATCTACTTTGTTTCCATGTTTTGTTGTTTTTCTGTTCGTTTTTGTCACTACAAAAAGAATCTTGCTTTTTAATATTTTTGGCATATCTAGGACCTTGCCATCTTTCATTTTCTTGGGGTATATACTTTGCACTGATATCTCTGAGTCAAAAAATATTCACATTATAGTCACACATTTTAGTGTACTTGCACACTTTTAGTATAATTACACAATGTTTTTCAGAATTAGTCACTCCACTAATAATTTAACCAACAGGGAATGGATGTGTCTACCATCCCAAAGCCCCTAAGATATTGAATATTTCAGTCTTTTGTTAGTTTCATCAATTTACTAGATATGTGTGAAACCTCAGTTGTTTTGTTTTGCATTTCTTTTAAGTGATCTAGAGCAATTTTTTAAATGTTTGTCAATAATTTTCAATTCTTTTGAAAATTGGATATTCTTATCCTCTCACCATTTACCTATCCAGGACCAGTTCTTTCAGCAAGTCTTCTATAATTTCCTATTTTATTCTTCCATTAAGTTCCATATTCGGTTGTATTGTGGAGGACACTGAGAAAATATAGGAACTTATATTGTTCTGGGGGCTGTCTTCTGGAATCCCTACTGCTATATGAACGCATAAGAAGACAAACTTTAGGAAGTTGTTTCTCTGCTGTTAGTTAGCAAAGCCTGTGACCAAATTCTCTTATATGCTGTTTTTCCTTCCTACTCCACTTCTCTCTTTGTGTCATAAGAAGGCTGGGTATTAATTACACACATCCACAATCCACTGATAGACAAGAAAACGCAAGTCCCCTATCTAAGATCCTTGATATTCCTTAGTCAAGGTAGCAACATCTTGATTACTAAATTAAATAGAAAGAGAAATGTCAGGTAGTTAAACAGTTGTGTGACATGTGTGACCTTGGGCAATTAGCTTCAGCTCTCTTGGAAGCAATTTCTTCATCTGCAGCACAATGAAGGATTGGGGCAGATGATCCCTGAGGTCTCTTAGAGCTACAGCTTTGTGATCCTTTGAGCTCATACATAAAGACAAATAAGTATGGAACATCAATATCATCTTGGTTAGAAGAAATACCTTGGGTCTGAGATTCCATCCTGCTCTACAGAACTGCATATCCACATGTATTGTGTAGTTTGTTCATTCTGGTCATCCCTAACCCAAACGGCCCAAATTTAAGATCAATGACATGATCCATGCCCTGATTTTGTCATACAATTTTGGGGAAAAAAAAACAAACCATAAAGGATTTGGCAGATCCTTCTTAAGCCTGCTACTCTGACATTGCTCAGCAAAGGAAGGTGGCTGTCATCCTTAAGCTGTGGTAACTCCTGGTTGAAATGGAGATGTGCCTCCCCTTATCTTATTTGATTATCTCCTTATTTACACTCCAGATTTCATTAAGAATTCTTCCCCAGAGCTAGGAACTATAAAACTCCTGCCCTATTTGGTTCTCTGTCCCATTATTTTGTGCCAGTTAAAAATGACAAGATAAAAATAATTTCTACACACAACCTAGACCCTGCTGGATGCGGTCTATCGTGGCAACTCCATCTTCATCCAATCAAAGATGACTTTTCATTATTTTGCTATCAATAAGGGGATGGAGCCTTAAGGTTCTCAAGCTTGTTTTCTATGTTAATTTATATACAATTAACTAGTTACACACAATTAGTTAATTAATAATCTTAACTGGTTCCCCTTAGCAGCTGGCTTCATATACATTACAGCCAATAAATTTTTAAAAAATAATACTGACATTTATATAGATCTTTAAGGTATCAAAATTTCTTAAAAGATTTTAATTTGTTCCTCATAGCAACCTTTTGATGTTGGAATTATAGTTATTCATATCCATATATTAAAGATAAGGAATCTGGTATTTAGAGATGTCGTTTACCCTGGTCATATAACTGGCAAATTTTAGAGGTAGTTTTGGTACAAAGGTTTTGTTGCCTCTTATGAGTGGAACTCTACTCATTGCACCCTGCTGCCTCCATAATGAGAAGACTTTTGTCAAATTAAATCCAATCAACAACAAGAAAAATTTCCCTTACTATGGGTCACTACTAAGCTAAGTACTAGAGATGCAAAGAAAAAATAAAACCAGTCTCTGACTTTTAGAAGCTCACATTCTTATTGGGGAAAGTGATATACACATAGATAGTCATATAATATAGATATATAGAACTGGGTGGCCAAATGGATAGAGGCCCTGGAGTCAGGAGGACCAGCACAAATCTGGCCTCAGACACTTACTAGCTATGTGACTTTGAGACAGTTTGCTCATCTTTAAAATGAGCTGGAGAAAGGAAGACAAACCACTGCAGTATCTTTGCCAAGAAAACCCCAAAATGGGGTCACAGAGTCAGACGTAACTGAAATGGCCCAACAACAACATCAACTTTATAGAGAACTACAGCAAAAATACTTGAATTCTTTGGAATGATTGATGATACTAACACAGCCCATGGATTATTCTGATTATGCCTTTCCAGCCTTTGTCGTGAAGGTCAGGTACTGTCTTCAGAGAAAGCCTGACAGATTTTCATGATATGGGCAATGGAGCAGATCTTTAGGAAAGCCCTCTATGGACGTCTTTTTTCCTACCCTATAAAATGTAGATGCACTTCAGAGCCATCTGCTTACATGCAGCTAGGCTGAAATCAATGACTGGATGTTTGGTGTTTTCCTTTATACTCTTAGCATTTTCTCTGCACCCCTTCTTTTCCTTCTCTTCCTTTTCCTCCTATTCCTCATCTGAGGTAGTTATTCCTCCACTATGAGTCTAGGAAGACATTTTACTTTAGAATAATATAATATATTAATAAAACACTAGGCATGCATTTGCCTTCTTAAAGTATCAGGTTCAAAGAAAGCCAAGCTTGGAAAAGGATACTTAATCTAATCTGCTGTGGTATTTGCATATTATATTAAACATGTTTAAAATATGCTCTTCAGTGGATAGAATTAGCATTCCCCTCTGATCAGGAAATTTTAAATAGTTAATACTTTCTAGAGACTTGTTCTTCTTTGAAGTTATTTTCAAAAGAGAGAAAGAGGGTACTAAGCAACAGAGGGATCTCTTTCCTTCCTTTTGGTTTAGGACTTTTCTTTCCTCCCCTCATTGACCCCATATTCAGAGGCCTAACTACTCTTTTGCATATCACAATTTCAAAACAATCAACCACCCTTCTTCCCTAATCCCATGCCAGCTTCTCAGTTGTAAACTATCCAAAGCCCACTATGTCTGGTGTTAGTACTGTCTTTGAAAATTTTTCTCCTTTACTCCCTTTCTACATCACTCCCAGACCTAGTCCTACTTTGTAGGCCACAGCATTTTGTCAGCCCTCTCCCTTATCCCACTTTACTTTAGCTTTTTTGCAGGGATTTAAATGGGTGAAATTGACTTTCTTATAACTGGATGTTGGCAAATGGCAATGTATAGGATAGCCTATGGATGGTCAGGAGCAGGAACTAGACAACCCCTTAAGGACAGGGAACGTGAGTAGGTATACTTTAAACATTGGATGATAAGGTGCTATATAGACCAGTGATCAGTTGGAAATTAGACTGGCGTTATCGAGCATTGCAAAATTCAAAACAAACTCCATTTTTAGAATAATTGAGTTATTGGGTGGGGAGTTCAGTCATTCCAATTAAGCTACAGGTGGAATTTTGTCCCAGTGAAACATAGGTTTAACTATAGAATTATAGAACCATAGACTTATTGAGAGAATGGATCTTGGAGTCCAAACTCCTCTTTTTTACATAGGAGGCAAATGAAGCTCAGAAAGGTCAGATATTTTACCTTAAAATCACACAGCTATTCAGAATCAGATATAGGATTTGAGCTTCAAGTCGTGATGACTCCAAATCTATCACTCTCTCCATCTTACCATATGACCTCTTACATGACGAGGACCTCATTACTAGATTTTGACACAAGGTCAGAACAAGAACAGGACTAATCAGATTTGATGCTGAACTTTTGAGCTACTGGTCTAGAGATGTTATATTCGTGCTGTCTAGGCATAGAGTAGGATCATAGACTCATAATTTCAGAAATAGACAGGACCTAAAATAATACCTAAAGATCACCTAGCAAAAAACCTTAATTTTACAAATGAGAAAATTAATGTATCTCAGAATCTAATGGATTGGTTAAACCTATAGGTTAAATTAAATTGTGCCACCTATGAAAGGTAAAAGCCCAAAAGGAATGCTAAGACCAACAAATGATTGTATAAAATGTGAATGTGCTATTTATCTTCTAGCAGCTGGGCGATACAATGGATAAAACACTGGATCTGGAGTCAGGAATACCTGAGTTCAAACCCAGAATTAGATACTTAGTGAACCTGGTAAGTTACTCTCTGCATCAGTTTTCTCAAATATAAAATTGGATTAAAAATAGCACCTATCTTTCCACATTGTTATAAGTATTTAATGAAATAATATTTGAAAAATAGCCAGTACATAATGAATTAATACTCTTGTTTTTGTTGTTTTTCCTTTCATTCAAGTAGTCATTTCCAAAACTGATAATCACAGCATTTATCTTCATATTTATTCAAGCACTCAAATGCATCTTTGAGCTCACTGAAGTTGGTATTCCTCCAACAGTATGGAATCATATATATGTCATTCTGTCTAATTCTCACATATGTCCTCCTGTGTGTTTGCTTTGAGGGACATGTGGTCATTCATCTGAAGGATCGAACCCTAACCTTTCTTGAAAATCTAAATGTGATAATGAAGCTCACTGCCTATTCATATGTTACATATTTCTTTCACAACATGACTATTCCATCATTTTGATCATGTATTTCCTTGATTTTACATTTTTCAATATTATACTTCTTATTTTTGTATTTGGCTAAATACTTTTTTTCTAAAATCCCAATTCTATAGTCAAACACACTTCCTATTCCTTTCAGTTTTATAATATCTGTAAAGTCAAGGTGCATGACATCTGTAT
>JAQQSK010016321.1:0-10478 GCA_028658325.1 Potorous gilbertii | reverse complement strand
CTGGCATTAATAGACAATTAGGGAAGGAGCCGTCATATTTTTTTAAAATATTCATCAAATCAGCTGTTTCCCAGCAACAACTTTCCACAAAACTCTCAGAGACTAACAAGCACCCAGGACATCATCAAATAATAATAGCTGAATTCTCACCATTAGTAGAAAGTCAGAGTATGATGTGAATGCTTCCGCACCCCCACCCCCCACATGCCAAAACTGGGAGCCTTTAATGATACCACTTTTTGGAGTTGGAAGAAACACAAAAAGTTTCTCCTGAGTTTTCTGTGCAATATAATAACACAGGAGAAAGCTAATAATTAACTTGCTGGCTCATGAGGAAATTCTGTTAACTCTGTATTAAAAGAATACCTACAAGGGGACTTGGACATAATTGAACAAAAACAAGGTGCTATTAGCCTTTTGTGATGATTAAGGGAAGTGAAAATCAGAGAATTAGTCATTTGTCCAAGTTTGCCTGCTAAAAGGAGATCCAGTCTGGGATTTCAGTGCGCAGTCCTAGACCTGCTATATCAACAGAAGAGTGAGAACCTGCAGTCTTCAAGCTTTGGAGTCCTTGGTTGTTTTTGGAAATTTCCAAGGCATTTGGGACAATGTAATTCACCTGGTTAAAAACGTACAATAAACTGTAGTTTTCTATTGCTTATCAGGCCATAGACTCATTGATCAGATATAAAAGCAAGCACCCCAACACACACTAGAGGGCCTGCTGGACAGGTTTTTAAATCTGATTTTCTAAAAGGAAAGGCAACTTTGGAGGGGTCAACAATCATTTTAACCAAGCACATATATATTATTCACTTAGATCAGGGAAAAAGTCAGCAGCCTGATCAGAGAAAATACAAAGAAAAAATAATCAACAGAAAAGACTTCCAGCTGCCTGACTATAAGCAATACATATATCAAAGAACAATAGATAACTATCTGATCATACATACATAGTTACCAGGGAGACAACCACCAACATCTGGGTTTTCAAAGTTGGAGGATGCTTAGCAGCTGCCCAGAGTCTCATCCAGCCAAACATTTCCAATAAGAAAACCCCAAAACAAAATCTCTCCTGAGAGTATATATACATACACATATATGTATATATATTTATGTATGTATGTGTGTATGTATACACACACACATTTTTTTATCAGTCAGAGGGCATCACAACCCTTGGGAACCAGTGCCTCACTAACAAAAGGGGTGAACCTGCTTACAAATCTCCCCTAATCAAAATCCCTTTAATGAGCAGCCCCATTAATGGGTGGGGAAGATCTTAATCTCATCAGCATTACATTTGATATCAGAAATTTTCCAGAAGGATGTATAACCCCAAAGGAAGCCTCCTTCAACATGGCCACAAGCAGTCATCCATCTTCTGCTTTCTTGAAGACTTCAAATAAAGGAGAACACTCCATTCCACTATGCAGCTAAACATTTGACTGGGATCCAAGATCCAACAGAGGCCAGCTCTGCTTGACCAACTTTACTTTCTATTACTCTGCAACATGATCCCTCCACCCCAGCCAAATTAGGCTACTGCCATGATCTAAAACCACCCTTTAGTCTGTAGAATTTCGTATTTGTTTACGTCTCTGTGGCTTTGAACATGATCATCACAATCTTGAGTAGCTTTGGGTTTCCTCCTAAATCTTCTGAAAACTTCCATGTACAATTTAGGTTCAATTCATCTACAGGAACTTTTTACACCATTTTAACACATATCAACCCTTCCCTTCTCTTAATTCCAATTCAATTCAATTCAAGAAACATAGAATATGTACATGATATACTAAACAACAGAGATAGTTTTGTGAAGAATGGATTGGAGAGGGAGAATTGAGCAAGGATGTCATAAGGAAGTTATTTCAATAGTTCATATTCATCTAATTTATGGAACTTAAGGTAGAAAGTCAAATCAAGTAAGCAAACATTTGTTAAGTGTCAATTATGTGTCAGAAACTATGTTAAGAATCAGAGATAGAAAGAAAGGGGGAAAATTAAAACAAAACAAATAATAAGTAAGAGTTCTTGCTTCTAAGGAGCTCATATTCTAAAGGGGCTGGCAACATGAAAAAAAATGCAAAAGAAAAAATAAATATAGCATAAAAGGTCTTAGAGGTATTCTGATCTAGTAGCTTCATTTTTATACTAGAGCAAGCTAAGACCTTGAGAAGTGAAATAACTTATTCAGAGTCCCCAGCTAGTACATGGCAGAGCTGTGATGCCAACTGAGATCCATCCTGTGTCTCTAAGCTCAGCATTTATATTCTGTGTCCATCCCAGGGTAAGAGATGAGATATAGTGACGGTTTTAAACTATGTCAGTAGGAAAGTCTATGCAGCTAAAGGGATGAATTTGGAGAACAGAGGTAGAAGTGACATGACCTAGAAATTCAGCGGACTTGAAAAGGAAGAGAGAAGGAGGAATCAATGATGACTGCTTTGCAGAACAAAACATCTTGGCAGTTCACAACGTGTCAATCTGTTAGTCTAAGTTTCCAGCCAAAGCATTAATTTCTGAAAGTCAAAGATCATATTCTAAATATACTCTTTCTCAAATTTCCTTAGAAGTTCAGGCACAGTGCTGTGTAAGTCAGTCATACTATTTCTTAGCTCATAGTTTTACTACTAACAATAGCATTTGCTTATTGCTTTAAGATATACTAAATTCAGTCTTTGATAATCTCCTTTGGTGCTTGTAATATACATGGAGGTTATTTTTTACTATTAGCTAAGAAATATACCTCAAAGCTCTGTGCAGTATATTATCCCTTTTTTACAAATGAAGAAAATGACAGTAAGAAAGATTAGATAATTTAGACTGGAGTCAGCCAGCTAGTCAATATCTGAGGTGGAATCTGAACTCAGGGTTTCCTGACTCCAAAAGGAACATTGTCATTCATTACTCCATGTTTAGGCTCCCATTCACACATCTCTAGAAATATTCTTCTGGTAAAGGAGAAAGACAGGCTGAAAAGATTAAAGGAAAACTGCCAACACTGTTTTTCAGAAAACCCCTCTAAATCATTCAAACAGGTTTGGATTAAATGTTACATGTCTCAGGCACCATGCTAATCTGGCAAGTAGGTTTTTGAATGGAAATTTTTTTCTTCCAAATCAGAAACAAGTTAAGAAGAAATTAAAAGCCCTGGGTGCCAAATGCTAGTTAGACTCTGAGCATTTAGCTGTTAAAAATGTCTCCTCAGAGTGTAAGCAATGATAAAAACAAAAGATCAGCTATAACACTTTCAAGAATGAAAATAAAAATAAATTGGTAATAAGACAAAAGCAGATTTATTACAATATTTTGTTTGTATTTTGTCTAAAAGAAAGATAAAGGATTGAATAGAGGTGACCAAATTTTTTATTAGAAATCTGGAACATTTTAACAGAGGAGTTGATAATTATTGATTTTTGTAAAGAGAAATAAGCTGATGTTTATATCACTTGGGGCTTTGCAAAGCACTTTCCAGGCATTACCTTATTGAATACTCATAACTGTATAAGGTAAGGACTACAAACTTTACTATTCCCATTTTATAGATGAGGAAATTGAAGGAGATTTAAATGATTTGCCATAGTCAAATGACTAGTGAGTGGCTGAGATTAGATTTGAGCATCAATACTCCAAGTCAAGTCAATTAATTTTGGATAAGTATTTACTTTCTTTCTAGTATTGTTCTTAGTAGTGGTGAATTAAAAAGGCAAATGGAAGTCATAGTCATCCAGGGGCTCACAGTATAGTAAGGATACAATTATGTACTCAAAATTTATAGAGAAGATAAATGAGAGATACCAACAGAGAGAAGATGCTAACATTGAAGATGATGAGGAAAGACTTCTTGCACAAGGTGGGATTTTGCTAAAGATGTCAAAAAAGTCAAGAGGGAGAAGATACAGAAAGAAAGTATTACAATCATGGAGGGAAGTCAAGTACAATGGCCACAAAGTGGGAACTGAGATTTCTATATGAGCAAGATCACGGAGACCATGTTACTGGATTGCGTAGTATATCAGAGTATATATCAGAGTATAATGTATAAAAAGATATGAAAGGATTGGAGGTAGGCTTATGAGGGGTCATGAAGATCAAAATAAATTTTTATATGGGATCCTTAAGGTAATAGGGAGCAACTGAAGTTTTTTGAAGTAGGGAAGAAGGGGCTGACATGACATAATCATGACACTTGAGTGGAGGAATACATTGCAGTGGAGAGATATTTGAGGCAAGAAGATCAGCCAGTAGGAAGTTACAATTGTCCAGGCATGAGTTGAAGAAGATTTGTATCAGGGATGTGACTGTATCAGAGGAGAGAAAGGAGTGAATATAAGAGATACTTTGAAGGTGAAAATGGCAGAAATTGTTGACTGATAAAACATGGTTGTTGTCCACAGTACTAGAAGAGAACTGAAATGATATTGCTATGTGTACAGTAATCTGGCTTTGGCTGATCAGACCAATAGGAGCTTGGAAGGCTCCAGCACACGTCCAATACAAATAGCTCATATGAACATTTGGAAAGGAGCTGTCCAAATTTGTGCTTCCCATGTTTCTTTTGAAGTGCTGCAATTCTACTTTGTTGATAGAGCACAGTGCCTTCTTTGATGCATGTATGCCGTGGTGGGTTGTCCTGTGCCAGTGTCTCCCACATCTCACAATCAATTCCAGAGTTCCCCAGAGAGATCTTCAGAGTGCACTTGTATTGTTTTTTCTGACCTCCCTGTGAAGGAACACTTGCCTTCTGTGAGTTCTCCACAATATAGCCATTAAACTAATATTGAACATGCCCAGCCCATTGGAGTTGTACCATTTACAGTAAGATTTGAATTGTCCAGGCATGAGATGAGGAGGGATTGTTCCAGGCAGGTGACTGTAACAGAGGAGAAAAAGGGGGTGATATAAGGGATAAGATACAAATAAAGGAATTTGGTGGCTGATTAGATATAAGAGTCTATCTACTATGCTTCTTACTCTTTAATAGTAAGAGCCTAAATTAATGTCATTTAAGCATGCATAAATATATAAACACATGTGTGTATATATGCACATATATATGTTCATATAATCCTAAATATATATATGTTTGTGTGTGCATATTTGTATAGATATATATTGCTTCATCTCAATCATTATCTCATCTGATCCATATCACAACCCTTTGAAGAATTAAATCAGATATTTTTATACCCATTTTGCAGAGGAAACAATACTTAAACTGATTGACTTGATTGATGTTGGCCAACTTGTTTTTGAAAGAGTTGAAGTCAATTTAGGCACTTATAATAAACAAAATAACTTATTTTCTCAAAATTCTTTTAAAAACAATATTGTCATTACTGTGTACAATGTTTGCTAATTTTTTCCTTCTCATCATTTCTCTTCTGTTATGTCATGAAATTCTTTCTATGTTTTTTTTCTAAAGCCATCAAGCTCATCATTTCTTATAGCACAGTGGTATTTGTGTCTAAAGTCTCTAGGGTGGGTGGGGGGAAATATGTATTATAATTTTGTTACATATTTGAAAGGAATAGCAGGTTGTGCAGAGTAGATTTGTAGTTTCACGAACAATCATCCTTTTATTGCACTTGTGTTATGGAAATGCTTGTTTTATTGCATAAATTAAAAATAAAATTTAAAAAGGAGGAAAAAGTTCAAGTCATAGAATCATAGTATTTAGCCCTAGACCTCAGTGGTGAGCCTGTCAAAACTCCTCATTTCACCAAAGACAAAATGGACCAGCGATAAATAAACCCAGCTTCTCTGTTTTTTGTGCAATGGATGATCTTCCCACTGTTTTACAATCTTTAATTCCACTCCATTCCAGAAGAAGGCAATGTGGTACCATGGAGAGGTCACTGACTTTAGAGACAGAGGATCTAGATTCACATCCTTGCTCTGCCACCTACCAGCTCATTAACCTCAAGGCAATCTCAGACCTTCTCTGGTCCTTGTATACTTACCTTTAAAATCCAAGGAGCTGAATTTAATGGCCCACTAGATCATTTCTAAGTTTAAAGCTTTTTACTAAATACATACTAGATAGCAGGCCTTGTAATATGCAGTGATATTAATAAAAATAAAAGAAGTTTCTTCTCTCAAGTTACCATACCTCTTACCCTTTTTTATGATTTAGCTATCAGAATGGTAAGCAATGCCCTGGTAAGTTTCTTGAAGTCACTGAAATTCACCTAATATCAAACCATTTTTTAAATTCTAAATTTATATGGCAACTTACATGAGGAAAAGCACGCACATCTGCATAGTGCTGTAGGAATAATTGAAGACAGATGTGAATAACAAAAATCTACAAAATTGCTTTCCCTTTTCTGTATTGAATGACATTCAGTGGCAGTTTACTCATCACCAAAGGGCAGTCACCTCTAAAGGAAGTGAACAGCAGCTGGTTAATAGCATATAACACACACTCCTGACACAAACATATAGACACAAAGTGGGAGGGGACAAAGAACACTATAATTCTGGGAAGATAGGAGCATCAGTCTTCAGAAAGTATGTATTATCATTTAGGTATGCTAGGAAGCTCTCCTCATATTAAGCAACTAGGCCTACTAAGTGTTCCCCAACTTCAGCATTCTCTCTCAATTGCTCTTGCGTAAGTTTTTACACACAGGTCTACCAAACTTCATCTTATTTAATTCAGCCTAGTGTTTTAGCTAAAATCAAAGGTTTTTAGCCTAAAATCAAAGATTTTAGGGATCCTAATTCTGTCATTCATCCCATGTGTTTACTTTCTAGCTTTGAGACACCTGAAATTTAAATAAATGTGTTATCTATGATTTTATATAAGTTTAACACTACTCTGAAGTCACTCTCCCAGAGAAAAGCTGGCTACATCTCAGAATTCTAGAGGAACTCCAAAGAGTGATGGCATGGGTTTCTCTAAATCTTCTCAAGCCACCATTATGCTGTGTTCCAAACATGGCTAATCGCCAGTCATTAGCATCATGGTTCCATTTCACAAATGACAATTATTAGCTTTCATAAAATGATATTTTCTTTGATGATATATCAAGAATAGAAGTTACAATATTTTCCCACCCAACACTTCTTATTCCCCATAAATTCCAATGACATATTACTCAAACAATGCAGTTTCTACATAGCATTTACCCTTCCAAGTGCAACCTTGGCAGTATGTGAAGGAGTCAGCAGGTCACTTTCAACTGCATTCCTCACTTTTTGGCAACTGGAAAATCCCCTCATGAACTCTTGCTTTCAGTCCTCTGGTGGCTCACTCTCCTTTCAAAGTTCACAAAATCATATTCATCTCCAATTTCCTTCACCTAAAATATGGAGGAACAAACACAAATAGGCAAAGAAGCCAAGATTATATTCAGAGGTTTCATGTCCTTCTCAGATGGTGGAGGGTCAAAGGCCTTTCCTTTGACACTTTGTCTCTCTTATCAGAACACAACCAGACTGGGAAGAAGTCCGATCTTGAAAGGATTGATTTATCTTTTTGAATACACCTAATTTTAGCTGCACAACCAATTTAAATCTGAGTTATTGTCACAGTCAAGAGGTCAGTTATTAAACTCCTTGATGTGTTCTAAATTAGACAACGAGCACTGCTATTATATACAACTATCCCTTTCTCGGAAGGTCTCCATCACTTCTTTCACACTGAGGACTGCGTCAGTCTCCCCATTCCATACCCACCCCCTCTGCACAGACCTTACTATAATCATTGATCCTAATGATAAATGATACTATTCCAAGTAAAAAGCTCTAGCTCTCTCCACTATAGTCGTCCTTTAAAATTGATATTAAATCTCAATTGACTGCTTTAGGTCCTCTTCAGTTTGGCCTACTGATCAGTTTGGAATACACCTAATTGTAATATTTTCTAGTCCATATGCATCTATCTTTTTTTCAAATAATAACAGGAAGAATCTGCCTAATTCTTCAGTATTACTTAAATCACATATCTGGAGAATTTCCCTCATCTGCCAGTCTAGTAACCATGTTGAGAAAATAAATGGAAACAGTCTCCTTTCTCTGGCACTTACAACTTAACTTATGTTGTATCCATCTTTTTTTCCCATTTGAGTCAATCAACAAAGCATTCATTAAGAACTCACCATGCACCAAGGTGCTAAATGCTGGGGACATAACACATGAGAAATTTTCTCTTCCAAATGTCAAGGAACTTACCAGTCTATTTAAGCACAGGGTAGAAAGGTAATTTTGAAGAAAGTGATAAATAGTTTGAGGTGATCTGAGAGTGATGTTCAGTAGGAATCTTCACTAAAAGTCAATAATTACCTGGCCAATGCCTGGCTTCTGAGTGGTTAGAAGTAGAAATACTCTTCATAATCATTAGTGCAAATGGAGAGTTGGAGTGACTTACTCCTGATCAAAAGTAGACTAAGTATATTACTCCATGAGTACAGAGATTGGGGGGTGTGTGTGTGTGTGTGTGTCTGTGTGTGTGTCTGTGTGTGTCTGTGTGTGTATGAGAGAGAGAGAGACAGACAGACAGACAGAAAGAGAGAGACAGAGACGGAGACAGAGACACAGAGAGAATGCTTATTTCTAGTACATAGAAGAATTTCAGGCACATAGATATTTTATAAAATTTTCCTGGAATTTTATCAAGCAAATAATGAAGTTAAAGTGTCAGTCTATATTCTTAAATATTAAACCAATTGCTCGTGACTCTAGAGGGTATAAGAAAGGTGTTTTTAAGGTGTTTTTCAGTCATGTCTGACTGTGACCCTATTTGGGATTTCTTGACAAAGTTACTGGAGGGGTTTGCCTTTTTTTACCTGAAGTTCATTTTACATATGAGGAAACTGATAAAGATAGGGTTAAATGGCTTAACCAGGGTCATACAGCTAATGAATATTGTAGGTCATATTTGTGTCCTGACTCGAGGCCCAGTGTGCTATATAGTGTGCCATCTAGCTGCCATGTAGAGGTAGCAAAAGATGAAATAAATGATGCTATATAAAAAAAAGAAAAGAAAAAAAGATAGATAGAAAGACTATAAAGGAACACTTTACCTATTAGTGCCTCACCATGTCCCATGATAGAGAATATGATAGAAAAGGGGTTCCCCAGAAAAGAAAGAATGCAGAGTGGGTAGGAAATTATTTTTAACAAACTAAGCACTGAAACGTATTTCCCTTTTGCTTCTTCCTCTCCTCTCCTTCTCTTACTCTTCTTTCCTCTCTTCCCCTCCCTCTAGTCCTCTTATATCCAATTCTCTTTTTTATTTCCTTTTCTTTTTTTCAAGTAGTGGAAATTCAAGGAAAGTATACAGCATTTTCTTTGCTCAATAGATTCTCCATGAAAAAATCCCTTTTTTAACACCAATATTCTTTTGGTGATTCTTGGCTGACCCCTGGAACTTCACAGTCCCCAAGGAATTCAATTTGAGGGTTATCCAAAAGAAAATGGAAAGAGATAGCAATGAGGGGTCCATAGAAAGACTCATTTAAGGGAACATTTCCTTAAAGAGTGCTGAGCACCTGTAGGCACAGATGAGTGTCCACAAGGGCTACACATATAAGTAAAATACAATGTTAGTTTAATAGCTGAGATAATTGGGCTATAAATATTACATCTAAAATGACATTGAGACCAGACTGTATTTCTTCGGTTCAGAATACACACAATCTCCTACCAGAAATAGAGAGAGCAAGATCCAGCAAACTATCCAAGCATACGGCTGCCTGTTCTGCTCTATATAACCCAGTAAGTGAAGTGGAAAAAAAATATCTTTCTCTGTTGTCCCTGGGTCTCCACCTACCGCCTAACTTCCTTTTTTTTCTCAGAGAAGATCAAAGCTCCAAGGAGTTGGACACTTTCTAGCTTATTTCAATGTTTCTATCTCCTGGGTCTTCTGTATCCTTTTCTTTAGAGAACAAATAGAGTATATAATCCATCCTGCTGCCTGGCCCTCTGTTCTTTGAAAACCATGTTACGGAGAAACATGCACCAGCATTCACTCTGTTTATGATGCCTTTTTAGTGCAGTTTTACCTCAGAAAAATTTATTTTCACGCTGTTCCCCAGCCTGCTACTCCTGCTTGTTTTTATTCTAGCCACTGGTGTGAATGAATGTCTGATGGAATTTTCACAATGATAGTTCTATTTCAAGCAGCTCCTATAATCCATAACTTTCCCAAGATGGATATATTAAGTGATCTTTAATCATCTCACGAATAAATAAAAGACCTCATAGGGAAAAGAATTCTGAATTCCTGCCAATTAATATTAATGCCTTTTGCCTTTCTCCCTTTTCCTTCTTCACTGACATTAACAGAATTCATATATTGATCCCTCCATTTTCAGGAATCTGCTACCACAAAAAAGCAAAGGGTCATTCTAAGAAGGTTATTATTAATTTTGTTTTGTTTTTAATTGTGGTAGTGTTTATTCGAAATGATAGTTTAGCATTGTATTTCTTGTGATGAAAGTGACTAATTCTACTAGGGAAATGTC
>JAQQSK010016320.1:0-10478 GCA_028658325.1 Potorous gilbertii | reverse complement strand
CAGGAATAAGTGTCTTCTTATATGCCTCCTCTTTTATATGTACAAAATCTTAATGAGAGTCATCTGTAATGAAGCAAGGGCATCCTTGATGAGGATAGAAGGAAATAGGCAGACACTGACAAGCAATATTCAATAAATGACCACATTTACCCTTTCACATTTGCTTGAAATATGTGGAGAATATAAGATCTGATTGTCCTCATTGTTTGGTGATTATTGAAAGTCATTCAATATGTAGAAGAAAATACTACCTTACAGGGTCTTTTGCAAGGTGTTTCCCATCGCTGCATCAGCATTAGCAATGATTCCTTAGAAGATATAATAACAGTATAGTCCTGTTCATTAACTTTCTGATAATCAGAATCAGAACAGGCAGAAAACAGGGAGATAAATGCTCCACAAATGTCTTGCCTCTAGGACAGAGGATAAATGGCACAGATTCCTGGGCAAAAAGGAATTTTCTGTAGATAGAGCTCTTCAGGAGTTCCTGTTTATGGATTACATTGTGTTCATTACATCAAGCCCATTGTAAAACCTCCAGAAAAAATATAAATTCTTCAAAGGAGTTTGACCTGTCCATCTGCAATGAAAGACCAAGTGGATGAAGAATTTCTATTACTCCAATTTTAACATGCATTTGGATTTAAATCCTCTAAGTTTGTCCACCAAGATATTTATCTGGGACAGATGGATAATGAAATGTGGACAGAGATGAACAGGAAAAAAGCAGACTGGGTTACCTTAAGGAAACTGCAAAGTTCCTTTAATCACACTCAGCTTCTTATAAAAGCACTTTAACCATCTATTAAATTCTAACATTACACTATTGTTGCTATGTATCAAGGACATGTAGAATGCAGTTGTGTCTGTAGAATTTAAAAACTACTATCCTACAGAAAGCAACAGAAAGACTTACAGTGAGTGTAAACAGGATACAACATGTAATCCAAAAGAAAAAGAAATAAAGGATGCCGTCAAGAAATTGCATGATGGGAAGACTGAGACATGACAGATGGGACAGCCATAGTACTCCATGGGAACCTTTCAGCACCAGGAGAAAGCAAGGAATGTGTCCAGATCATTGGACAAACCTTATGAATCTAGACCAGGGCAGAGTTGTGCTGGTTGGTATGGGCATGAAAGAACTTATGGTTCAATTTTCATTGTAAGCATTTAAAACCTGAGAAATTGTCAAATGCTTCAAATCATGGCTTGATTTATTATTTTGTTGATTGTCTAGGATCAGAAAGTGATGGAGAAAATATGAATGATGTAGATTTAACTTAAAAGCATATTGTATCAAAAGCGTCAGTTATTAAACATTTACCAATACAGCCTTGAATAAAAGTACCATGCAATGGACAGGAAGTGATAGGTTACAATCTATATTGCTGGAAGAAACTTCTGATGCGCTTAAACATTTTATTAAATACCAGGTAATTTCAGGGGGAGACACTAGTAGCTGCAGGAATCAGGAAAGATTTCATATAAGAAGTGGAGTTGAATTTTGAAAGAAACTAGGTATTTTTGGAGGCAAAGGTGAGATTGAAGATGGAAGGTTTTATGTAAGGAATAACAAGAAGACCACTTTGAATGGACCATAATGTTCATTAAGTCAAGTGATGTATAACAAGACTGGAAAGATAGGGTTGTAAGAAGATTGTGATGGGTTTAAAGGCCAAATATTTGGGAAAAAAAAACTTCTCATTTGATTGTAGAGGCAATAGGGAGCCCCCAGAGGCTATTAAATTGGAGGAGCAACATGGTCATAAGAATGTCACGAGAGGTCAAGTAAGATAAAGATGGAGAAAAGATCATTAAAAGAGACATTGTAGAGGGAAAAAAACTTAAGCTGGGGGGTGGGGAATAACAATTAGAATACCAATGGAAATTAATCTCGCTAGGTAGGAAGTATTCAGGTCTGAATGAAAGTGTAGAGAAAGTGATAAATGAGAGGTTTTGGGCAGGTGAAATTAGCAAGCTTGGACCGATGAATGGAAGCAAAAAGTGAGGTAGAGTTGAGTCTTAAAGATGACCTGGAAGTTGTAAACCTGGTGACTTGAAACATAGTAGTAATAGAGGAACAGCATGGTGTGACAGAGAAAATGTGACATTTGGAGTCAAAGTCAAATGCTTGAGTTCTAGCTCTGCCACTTACTACATACGTTACCTTGGGCAAGTCATTAACCTCTCTGAGCCCTAATTTTCTCATATGTAAAAGAATAATCATAATTTTAGCTCTTTCCTGAAGATTAATGTGACGTGAAAAATTATTATTGTATGATGGGAAGACTGAAAATACTAAATGTTTGCTATTTCTAGGTCTATGATCCTGTAACCTATGACTTCTGATTAAAATGCTTCTGATTCTGGCATCAAACTGTGTGGAATATGGATTGACTGAAATGACTGAGAAAATAAAGGTTGGAACTCTCAAGTTGGTGATTTATTAGGCAATGTATGCTAGTTGAATAAGAAATCAGAACCTCAGCTTGACACTGGACCCTGAATATTAGGAAGAGACATATTTTTAAGCATTAAAATATAACAACAGACAGGATACAAAACAGGATGTATAATTAGGTAATTGGATTTCTAATTAGAGAAAGATAGGGGCTTTCCAAGTTGGGAGGAGAACAAAGTTACTAATGCCCTGAAGTCAGAAAAAAGAGGTGTTCCCTCTCCACCTCCTACCCCTCCAATTTACCCCCTCACCACGTCTGTATTCAATTATATTCAATCAAAGGAACATGGACATAGTAACTGATTAACCAGTTCAAGGTCAGTTTTCAGATATGGGTTGCTTGAGAAGTATAATTGTGAGAAAACTCCTTGCACCAATCTTCATCTCTGACTGGATTTCTGGTCAGCATAACTTAGGTCCTTTGTTAAGGGTCTCTAAGAAATAGGTGGAGGTGGTCCAACTTCCCAGCCATCCAGGAGTAGGTTCAAACAATGCAGTTAAGTTTTCTTACAATTTCCATAGTTGAATAAAGTTTTCTCACAAGATAGAAATTGGACTAGAGCCATGATTGACTAGAAAGGGGGTTAACCTAGATCCAGAGCTGAATCACAAGATGGAGTCAGGGTGGGTCACTCAGTTCCCACCACTGTTCCAGGGGATTTGGAGCTACATCTGTAGGTGATCTGAGAGGCTGTTGAGTTCAACAGTTTCATTTTATAGGAAGAAAAGAAAAGATCTATTAGTTAAGTAGGGTATAAGCACTAGAAGGGAAAGGATTGCTTTCATTTCATCAGCATAGTTCCTTGAACAGAATTGGTGATTAATAAATACTTATTGAACTGAATTGAACTATTATTTAATGATTGCTAAATATGGTCATTATATCTACAGTTATTTCTTCAGCTGGGATTGGAAATTCCTTAGATATCCATATCTAGTTTTGAATTTATCATATACTATATGAGTAATGCCCCACACCTTTTTTAAAGTACATATTCATATGACTATAGATATCCAAAAAATTTGGTGTAAGGTTTTCATCATTTTTTGTCTTCTTGCCTCATCCTGGATGCATGACTTTCCTATAGTTTGGAAGGTGATTAACCATTAGTGGCCAGCTTATAGGAAGTGCACTTCCTGACCTTCTCACGCAAGTAACCTTTCTTCAGCATGCCATTTAAACCTTAAATTTTACCTTTTTTCATTTGTCAAAGAGCAAGATTTACTAGCTCTCAGACTTTCAGGATTTATGCTTCATCATTCATTGAACTTTTATTGTTGAATATTAAATAAATAGTTTATTGACCATTTACTGGTATAAAAATAATATAACGTTTTCAGAATAACAGTAAAAAAAATTAATAAATATCAATAGAGATTGCCTATCAGAACCTTCTTGTTTTACAGATGAGGAAACTGAGACCAAAGAGAGGAAGTAACTTGCCCTAAAAAGTAGAAAAGCATTATTTGTATCCCAGGCTCTTGATTACCAACCTCCCTGTTCTACAGCAATACATGTGCTGTTCAATAGAAAAATTCTAGGTTACAAATGGAGGGAGAGGCAGGAGTAAAAGATCCATCACTATGCATATTGGGTATACTACAAATTCATGTTATCTGATTTCAACTAGGCCTCACAACCTTATGAAAATTCTTTTATTCTTTCTGACTGACTCTAAGACAAGGTCTCCATAATTCTATTTGATATTTAGAACATTCAACATATTCTCACCTCTCCTCAAGCCCCCTGTCTGATTTACCAAGTCTTGTTAATTCTACCTCCACAAAATCTCTTTGATGAGCCCTGTCTTTTATGAGTAGATAGGTGACACGGTAGATAGAGCACTGGGCATGGAGTCAGGAGGACCTGAATTTAAATCTGGCACACAGTAGCTGTGTGACCCTGGGCAAGTCACTTAACCTGTTTGCTTTAGTATCCTCAACTCTAGAAGGAAGATAACAGAACCTGTCTCATAGAGCCGTGACGATTAAATTTGTGAAGTGCTTAGCACAATGCCTGGCATACAGTAGGTGCTATATAAATCCTTATTCCTGTTCCTTTCCCCACCCTTCCTTTACTTACACCTAGCTCTGTTTCTAGATCACGACTCTCGTCCTCATTGCATCTCTCCTGGATTATTGTAACAGCTTACTAATTAAACCTCTCCCTTTCAATATTTACATTCCCCATTCCATCCTCCACATAAATTATCCAAATAACTCTCCTAAAGCACATTTGAAAAAGTCATCCTTCTAAGCAAGAGACTATAGTAATTATATATGTATATACGTATGTGTGTGGATAATGTCTATATATAACTATACAAACATACATACATATACGTAGGTGTATATGTACATATGTATATGTGTTATACGTACACATACATACACACACATATATGTCTTTCCACTTGACATTTAAAGCCCTTCATTCACTATTTGGCTCCAAATGACCTTTGGAGGCTTTCTGCACATTATTTTCTTTCAAACACTCCATGTTCCAGACAAACTTAGCCTCCATGCCTTTGCATGGGTTAATGCTTTATGCCTAAAATGCATCCCTTCTTTAAGGTTATTTTTTAAAATACTGGCATCCTTCAAGGCTCAGATCATGCTTCACCTCTTCTCGGAAATCTTTTCTGGTCTCCTTAGTTGTGAGTGGTCTCTCCTTCTCAAGTGCCCATGCACATATTTATCTCTTTATGTACCATATTCCCCAGTAGAATACAATTTCCTTGAGTATAGGGACAGTTTTTCAGTGTCTTCCCAGTCCCTACCTTATGCACAACAGGCTTTTTAATAAATGCTTGTTAGGTTGGGTTAGACTGAATTGGCTTCATATCTAGAAATGTCATCTTGATATACTTGAATTCCTCCATCAGTCTGTTGAGTCATCATTCTCTGAACAAGGATCTGATATTTACTTTGCCAGTTAATACCTGTTTGATAGCTGTTGAGTTGTTTTTCAGTTTTTCAGATCATGATCAAATGAGATAATACTTGTAAAGTACTTAGCAGAGTACTGGCCAAAGTAGGCACTGTGTAAATGGTCATCATCATCATCATCCCAAAGTACTTCTGTAGGTCTACAATTGTAGTTGTGGTTTAGTCATTTTGGTCATGTCTAACTATTTGTGATCCCACTTGGAATTTTCTTGACAAAGATACTGGAGTGGTTTGCCATTTCCTTCTCCAGTTCATTTCACAGATGAGGAAAATGAAGCAAACAGGGTTAAGTGACTTGCCCAAGGTCACACAACTAGGAATTATCTGAGGCCAGATTTGAACTCAGGAAGATGAGTCCTCCTGACCCCAGGTCTGACATTCTATCTGCAGTGACTCCTAGCTGCCCAGATAATATCTAAAATTTATGTGATCTTAGCATCCATTGCTGTTCTTTATGTAGCGCTATCATGTTCCTTAGAGAGGGATGACATAATATATTAATCATTTTGTATTTTTCTTTCATGGGTCATGATAGTCAAAGAATTCATCTCCTACTTGTTAGGGTACAGAAGACAAATATTTTTAATTCACCAGTCTGGTGTTTGAACAGAAAACTATATTTGATGCCTGTGTCTAGAATCGTAACAGTATTAAAACTATTTGTAGCACTTGAGATTTCCTTTAATCATGAACCCCAGAAAAGCTCTCCTAGGTTTGAAGTCCTCTGTGGGTCACCTCTCACTTAAAACCATAGTCATGAGCCCTCATCAAGATGCTCACTTTTTACTATCTAATCAGAGAACATATGAATTTAAAATTATAGCATAATAGATTTATAGCTAGAAGGGACTTTAGAGGCCATTGATTCCAATCCCTTAATTTTAGGGATGAAGAGACTGGGCCACAGAGACCCCAAAGGTTCACAAAGAAAGTATACAGAGTAGACTTATAGCCAGTCCTTTTGATTCCAAGTCCAGAGTTTTATTCATCATATGATGCTTTCTCATAATTTAAGTGATATAGCAAATTAAATAATAAGACAAGATCTCTCATGCACATGAGGTATGCGCTCCTGCAAATTACCATATCATCAGTGGAGAAAGTACACATGGAGAACATACATAACCAGTAGCAATGAAGGACACAGACATATATGTGGCCAATATACAAAGAGGGCTGGAGTCACACACCTCTAACACTACAAAGATGCTAATATTATGAAATGATCTCTTATGAAATGTTCTTTGTTACCCTTTGCAAACACCTTATCTATGCTCTTCATTAGACATATCATCCCTGTTGAGGTGCCACATTTTTATGCTGGGCATTATGTCTCCGTTGTCAGGCACTCCATCAAAATTTTGATAGCTCTTGTCTATATAGACCCCCTAGGTCCCTTCCCTTAATTCCTTAATGAGTCAGGGTACAGTGACTTACCCAGCATCACAAAGGTAGTAAGTGTCTAAGGATGGATTTGAACTTAGGATGAGGAGTCTTCCTGACTCCTGGTCCTATACTCTACCCACTTCTCTGATAATACTTAAGTACTATGTTAAATGTTGTGATAGTTAAATAATAATAAGAAGCGAAGCAGTTCCTTGTGCCCTTGCCACCTCTTTCCTAATGTTAAATTCTGCTTTTCATGTAGAAGAATGTAAGCATTTCCGGTAGCATGTAAACATTTTGAAGACAGGGATATTTTGTTTTTGTCTTTACATCCAGAGTGTCTAGCATGGTGCCTGTCACACAGCAGGTGCTTAATAAATGCTTATGGAATTGAATTAAATTGAGTGTCAATAACTTAACAATACCAGTTTTATTTCTCTTTTTCTCAGCCTGTTTTGGAGAGAAAGAATTCTCTGCAGATTGCTAAAGACCCATTAATCTTAGTAGTCTCCTGGGTTCACTCATTTCATCAGTTCCATATTTATCTAACTGTTCTATCATAGCCTATGTCTTGTTCACAAGATTAACATGAGAATGTCATCAAAAACTTTGCTGAAATCTAGGCATCAGTGTCTAAATTATTCTCCTGATTTACTAAGCTAATGGGTCAGTCAATAAAGGAAATGAAATTAGCCTAGCTTGATCCATTCTTGATGAAGCCATTCTGACTGTGTGGTCACTGCTTCTCGTTCTAAGTGCCCAAAGACCACCCTTTTATAATATATGTAGAAGTGACAGGAATCAAAGTCAAGTTTAGCAGCCTATAATTTGAAAGTATCATTACTTGTTGAAAATATGGGCCATTTGCTATCCATAATCATCTGAAAAAATGCTCTAAATCACTACTGATTAGAGAGATGCAAATCAAAACACCCTGATGTGCTGTATCACACCTATCAGATTGGCTAACATGATAAGACAGGAAAATGATAAATGTTGGTGAAAATGTGGCAAAGTTGGAACACTGATGCACTGTTGGTGGAGCTATGAGCTGATTCAACCATTCTGGAGAGCAATTTGGAACTAAGCCCAAAGGGCTATAAAAATATGCATGTCCTTTGACCCAGTAATACTGCTTTTAGGACTGTATCCCAAAGAGATCATGAAAATGGGAAAAGGACCCACATGTACAAAAATATTTATAGCAGCTCTCTTTATGGTGACCAAGAACTGAAAACTGAGGGGTTGCCTATCAATTGAGGAATGGCTGAACAAGTTGTGATATAATAATGTAATGGAATACTATTTTGCAATGAGAAATAATAAACAGGAAGGCTTCAGAAAGTCCTAGAGAGACACATGAACTGATGCTGGATGAAGGGAGCAGAATCAGAAAAACATTGTATACAATAATAGCCAGTCTGTGATGTTGGATTTTGCTAGACCTAGCCCTTCTCAGCAATGCAAGGACCTACAATAATTCCGAAGGACTCATGATGGAAAATGCTATCCACATCCAGAAAAAGAACTATGGAGTCTGAATGTAGAGTGAAGCAAACTATTTTCTTTGTTTTGTTTTTCTTTCTCATGCTTTTCCCCATTCATTATAATTTTTCTATACAACATGACTGATGTGAAAATATGCTTAATAAGAATGTATATGTAGAGTTTATATCAGATTGTAGGCCATCTTGGGGAGGGAGGGAGAGAAAATTTAAAACTTATGGAAGTGAATATTGAAATCTAAAAAGAAATAAACTAAAAAAAAAAAAAGAAAATTTGCCTTTCTCCAGTCCTACAGCACCTTTACTGCAGGACATGCTCTGTATTCTTTTAGAAATCACCAATGATGACTCAGCAAACATACCATTAGTTCCTTTAGACTCCAAAGATGTATTGTCTTTGGATATGCTAAACTGATTTCTCCAAGGTCACATAGAAGCTCCTATCTCCTCTCAAGATTTCAAGTTCCTGATAACTTCTTTTTCCTATTCTTCCATTCTGAAGATTATAGAACTTGGCAGAGAAGCATAGTTAAAATGAGAGTTGAGTGGTTCTCCCCTCCTTTCTTCATCCTTTACTATTGTCCTATTCATGTCGAAGAGTTGTCTTATCCTTATCTCGATCTTTTTCTTTCCCGAAGATAGTTTAGATTTATTTTATTTTTTCCTGTTGTATCTTTTGCATTTAGAGAACTTTTTTTATTCTCTGGCTCCAGATCAAATGCAGTTTTCACCATAGTACACACATAGCACGGTGGATACACTGTGATACTTTATATTTCTCCTATACATTTTATTTTCCAATACACTACATTTTGCTTTGAATTATTGTTGGATCTTTGTGTACAGAGTTTATCTCTTCTATATTGTAATCTCTGAAGAAAGGGACCGTGGCATTCATCTTCATATTTCCCCTTAGTCCTGATCAGAAAAAATCTGCAATCTCAGGTCCAATTGTGTATGACACAATTTAGCAAGGCCACTGGCAGGCTGGAGTGCATTGAAGAGAAGGTAAACGAGATGATGCCAAGGGAGGTGGAGACCATGCCATTTGAGTAGCAAATAAAAGAACTTGGAACTGCTTTGGAGAAAGCTGAGGAAGTACATGATATCTTCAAGTATTTGAGGGTTTTTTTTTTTATGTAGAGGAGAGATTTAAATTTATTCTGCTTGGCCTCAGAGAGCATACCTAAGAGAAACAGCATCCTATTTGACTTAATGTCAGCCAACAATCAGTTATTGAGCACTTATTGTCCATGAGGCATTGTGTTATGTGATGGGGAAGCAAAGAAAGGCAAAAAATAGTAACTGCCCTCAAGGAACTCATTGTCTAATACAAAAACAACTCCATTTAAACAAGATATATGCAGGATGATTCTGGGTGGGGGCCAATCTCAGAGAGAAGGCAGTGAGATTAAAGAGGATTGGGGAAGGCCACCTGCAAAAGGAGACACTGTAGTTAAGACGTGAAATAAGGGTTGTGTGTGTGGGGGGGGCAGGGAACATAACTTCCCAATAATTATAGCTATCCCAAATTGAAATGGCCTGCCTAGGAAGGTAATACTTCCATTACTATTTCATTTACTAGAAATCTTCAAGTGAAGGAAGGCTGATATGACCAGTTCTCTGGGATGGTTTCTCTTCATGTATGTATTTGAAGGTATTGCTACAGGAGTCTTCCATTTCTGAGATTTTGTATTTCTCTGGGTTTGAAACCTAACTGTGATGACTGATATCTGTGTAATCCTGGGCAAATCATGACCTTTCTCTCAACCCTGTTGCGCTCTCTTCCCCTTTGTTAGAAGTGAGCCTGTCCAACAAGCCACTAACAGTGAGAAACATGCTCACCTTAAATAAAGAACATATCTGCTGTGAAAACAGGAAAATCTTTATTAATCTTTACACGCACTCCCCCAAATGGATGGGGAGCCTTCCCAGGATGACTGCAACATGTTTAGAAAGATGGGGCTCCTTATACTATTTTCCGAACTTGAGATCTCCTGTGACACTGTTCCCTGGTCATGTGACTTTATATTCTCCTCTCTGATAAGATTTTTACTCACACAGCTCCTTGAGCCTGCACATTAATGTCTGACCTCTTAACTCTCCATGCTAGCTCACAATCCTTATCACTTAGGACTGTGGAAAACAGAACTTTCTTGTTTCCTTTTTTTTTC
>JAQQSK010016319.1:0-10478 GCA_028658325.1 Potorous gilbertii | reverse complement strand
TGATGTCCTTCAGATCAGTGCGCAAAGCATTGTCCACATAACAGTTGAAGGGATATCTAGTAAGCAGCCACAGGAGGACCAGGACACCTGGGAGGGCCAGGAGAGACAGGAAGAGGGAGCCAGTCCCAAGAAATAGTGTCCCTGGGATACTCAGCAGAAGCAGGAAACTTATGGGTTGCTTCAGCACATGGAAGAAGCCAGAAGGAACGTGAGATAGTGTTCCCTTAATGAACATGTCCATCACAACTTCCCTGTCTTGGTCCTGATATTTCCTGATAGAATAAGGAGCCATGGATTCTTCAGTCTCTGTCTTCTATAGTCCCTATAGAAAAGAAAAGATGGGCACTGTCTTTACCAAATCAGCTCAGTCATTCCATCTCCCTCCCTAGAACTCACTTTCTTTTCCTGGAAGGAGAAAGAAAAACTACTGCCAGAATGGGAGGATTAGAGTTTGAGGAGGGAAACTGCCCACATTCTACCTTCTGCTAGCCCCAGGACGGCTTGATCCCATTTGCAGTCAGTCTAAGAATGGAAGGAGTAAATACTATGGATATCCAGAAGTGTTTCTCTGAGTCATCCAGAATAGACTCTCTCTATGAGATTTAGTCTTTCTTCTCAATCCAGAGCTTCCTGTGGTCCTAAGTCGTGGGAAATGACCTAGGGGCAATGTGGTACACTGGAGAGAGTGCTGTATTTGGAGTTAAAGGCCCTGAGTTCAAATCTTGCCTCCTTTGCTTCCTACTTGGGTGGCAAGGGCTAAGTCACTTAACCTGTCTGGGTCTTTCTTTCCAATCTGTAAAATGTTGGTTGGGAGGGGTAGGTGAGATAGATATCTTTCAGTTCTAAATCTACTGTCCTATGGAGAGAACTCAGAAGTAGATGGGAAATTTTCCAGAGAAGGTCCTTCTCCTGTCTCCTCACCTGTTGGTTTTCCAGATCTCGGACACTTTTTGTGTCTTTTGTAGCTGGTACCTTTGCAACTTGTGTCCTTTTTCTCTCCAGCTGCTGTAAGTGCTTGCTTGAGTGCTTCCAAGTCCACAAGATGCCAAAAGGTCACGGTCTATTCTCCTGTTGGATCTGTCTGATTGAGAGCAGAACCATCACTTTTTAACTTCTTCCCTTACAAACTCCCCCAGAACCTGAAATCTCCCACTCATCTATCTACCAAAAGCTCAGATAACGAGTGTGGCATTCTACCCAACCCACTTTTGTGAAGGCATCTCTGCCTTCCCATCTCTGGGGGAATCAAGCTAGTCCCAGATTGGAGGCAGAAGCCAACCTTCACCTCCTCAGCCTCCAGATTCCCCTGTTTCTTGTGCTCTCCCGCTCCCAAGCATTCCCAGCCCTCTGGCTGTGACTTGGACTGACCCAAGGGTATTACTGAATTCTAGAATGAGCATCCTCTGGTCTGTCTTTGGTCCTTTGGCTATGGTGCTGTTAGCAGACAGCATCTAAGTGCAGACTCAAGTCTTCTTTAGGACTGGACACTGATGAATCCTGAGAGAGTCCTCACCAAAAGTCACAGGATCTCAGAGACACAGGGATCTTCCAAAGGAACAGGCTTTCCCATTGTTAGAAGTCTTCAAGTGTAGGCTAAATGGGAAGGTTGTAGAGACAATTCCTGTTCAAAACTGCATTGGACTGGGTAACCAGTCCCTTCCCCTCTATGCTTCTGAGATCCAATGATTGTTTTTAGACCTTTAACAAACCAGAAGCCACTCACCCTTATCTACTGATGCAGGAATGAATGAAAAACTGTTCCTAAGATCCGGCTATTTGCTAAGATGTAAGTTGAATATTGGGAATAGGAACTCCAAAGTGAGACTCTACCTCCTTAGCAACTTACTTCCTAAGGGGGAAATCAGGGGAGTAGTAGCCAGGATAGGGAGTGTGGATTGGGGGAATCACTTGAATGGTTAATGGAACCATAAGGGAGCTGATTAACCTGCTCAAGTATTGATGTGATGGGTTTCCAGAGCAAAAGAGCAAAGGCAGGGGGTGGAGTGTTAAGTCTGCAGGACACATAACATGGCCCAATGATCTTGTCATATCTCACAAAACCAAAGGAAACAATGGAAATTTCAGTATCATGTTTATCTTGAAAATCTCTGAAAAGGTCTCTCAGTCACGTCTTTAGGTAAGCAATGAATGAATGCATCAATGAAGAAGTGTCTTATCATGAGTCTATTGTATGCCAAGCACTGTATTGGACTCTGAGGACAGAAAGCCAAAGTTGGAATCTCTGCATTCCCAAGAAGCTTATATTCCAATAGAGAAAGACACATCTATATAGGTGACTGACTGATGTTCAAGAGAACAGCCAATTTGATTGAACTGGGCAGAAAATGCAGAAAAGTCCTGTGCCCAAATGTATCAACAATCCAGGAAGTAGTATAAGATACCAACATTCAGAAGCATACTTTCTCTCCATGATCACAAATGTACCTTCTGAGCCACGAACGTACTGCCTTTCTTTGGGAACAGAGCTCCCCCCTGCTCCAAACTCTTACCCAGCTTCTTCCTGGATTATTAAATACACATTAGATTATTATAATATATATTGTTATATGCGTTATTATAATTGAATCTATGTCTTTACTTACTTTTTTCTCAATGGAAGTTGTTTCCTTTGCTTCTTTTCCTCATTAAAGCTCATTTAGAGTAGGGCATTCAGCTGCAGCAGGAGTTAGTACAGCCTTCTCTCTACATCAGCGGACAGCTCTGCCTTGTGTCTGGCTCCTCTCTCATTGGCCATGCCCTCTCCCCTCCCCTAACCCCCGCCCCCAGCATGGTCTGTATAGTTCTTGCATTTGGAAACTAATTTGGTGAAGGATGAGAGAGAGAGAGAAAATAGACCTCTGTTGTTTTTTATCTTAATTAACAAAATTAAATATTTTTAAAATGTTTTTTTAAATTAGTTATTTAAAATACATTTTACAAGCATTTATTCTGTCTCCTCAAATCCTCCCTCACGTATAACAATTCTAAAAAAAAAATAATAAAACACTCGTTTTAAACATGAGGAGTCGAGAAGAACAAATTCCTACACTGGATATTTCCAAAAATGTCTGCGTCATTCTGCATTTTAAATTGAGCAGGAAATGGATTGCATGTTTTATCTTCAGTTCTCTGTAATCAAGGTTTATCCTTGGAAGGGTCAGAGTAACCTTTCAAAGTTGTTTTTCTTTACAACACTCTTGTCATTTTGCAAATTGTTCCCCGGATTCTGTTCATTCTCCTCTACAACACTTTATAAATGTTCCTAGTTTCCTCAGAAGCTTTCCATTTCACCATTTCATGTGGTAAAATAATTCAATCATATTCATGTATCTTAATTCATTTAGCCTTTCTCCAAAACAGAGATACCTCCTTATCTGACCTTGTCTGACCATAAAAAAAGTTGGTTTAAATGCTGTTGCACATGTGTGTCCTTTTCCTTTGGTTTTTTGTTTTGTTCTGGTAATCTCTTTGTGAGTACAGAACTGATAGTGGTGTTGCTGGGTAGAACACTGGGGAAGGCTTAGTGACTTATGAGGCTTATGAGATTGCTTTCCAGATTGACTGGACCAATTCAAAGCTTCATGAACAGTGTATTAGAATGCATGTTTTCCCATAGCCCCTCCAACATTTCTCACTTACTTTTGTCCCTCATCTTTACCAATCTGATGGATGAGAGGGAGAATCTTGGAGCTGCTTCAATTTTCATTTCTCTAAATTATTAGTGATTTGGAACATTTTTTCAAATAGTCATTGATAACTTGAATTTCTTCCTTTGAAAACTGCCTATTCATATTATTTGATCATTAGGCTTTTGGGGAATGGGTCCTAGTCACAAATTTGAATCATTTACTCATACATTTTGGATATGAGACCTTTATCAGAGAAACTTATTGTGAAGACTTTTTTCTAGTTCCCTAGAAACAGCTTTTCTTGTTCAGACATGTTAGGAAGTTCCCATGAATGACTCCCGGTGGTGTATCTAAGCATATTCATGTTAACCATTTGGGGAAGGCAAGCATTTTGCCAAAGTTCTCTAAGATAACAAAAACAAAAATCGATATGCAATCCCAGCTGACACTAAATGCCCATAAGTTGCCCCTAGGGCTTCTGTCTAGAACTCTGGCTTCTCAGTTGTTAGCACAGAACAGGCACTAGGGGTGCCCCCCCTATCAAAGGGTATGGAGGGATGTGAGTTTGTAGGAGGTTTTGACTTCAAGCCTTACCAGACTAGCTCCCATCCCTTAATGTCCATTGCTTCCCCTTTGTCCCACTTGTAGTTTTACCTTGGAACACATGACAATCAGTCAGCTGGGGTCTTGTCCAAAGTCCAGGAGTACTGAAGCAGGACCCAGGACGTTATGTCATCCCTGTGATCATCCCTATAACCTTAGCCTGCAAGACCCACTTATCTGGTTGCTGACTAGTCACTTTTAATAGAGGACATTTGAACCCTCCAGTTATGGAAGGGATTCCTCTACAAAACGGGTCCTGGAACTCCCTAGCCCTTTCCCCACTCATACTTCGTAAACTTTGTCCACTTGCTATTGACAGACCACAGCAGGCAGGGGACCTTTAAATGGACCATAGTATACTGAATCTGTAGTAGAACAAGACTTCTATGGGAGTAGGGTTAGATTCCTCTTGGCTTCTGGAACCTGACCTCAAAGGGTTTGTGGGGCCAGAATCAAAGTCAACTGACATCTGCATTGTTCCTATGACTGAAGAGGTCCTTTCTACCAGCTCTCCCTAGATTAAAGAAAAATATACAAATGTGTGTGTGTATTCTAATAGGAAAACCCCTTCTTTCTGATGGCAATGTGAGAAATAGCCAATGCCTCAGAAACCAGTAAGGCTAGAGCCCACACAGAGAAGGCACACACACATGGAATAAACCATGTGACCTGGCCAGTTCTCGTCTCCAATGCTGCACTGATAACAGTGTCCTGTACTGACATCATCATGCTGCCCTCTGCGAGGCATTCTGTCTTGGTAATCTTATAGGCATTGTGTCATTTCAGTTGAGCATCACATGGTCTCTGCTGGTCATCCAATTTCATCTCCATTGGGAGTTGTCTCTACTGGGCATATCTGTAGACCTAGATCTTTGATGTGGTACTATCTGCTGGGTGTTATTAGCTGCTTTTGGGCCTCTCCTCCCATCTAAAGTGAAGTAGTAATTAACATGTGTCTCCCTGACTAAGGAAATTACCGTCTCTTATTTCATAATCGAGGCCTCCAGTAAGACACTCAATAGAAACTGTCACAATGCTTCTAATTTATTAAAATTAAATTAAAGTGAAATTAAAATGCTAAGTTTATTCTTTCGCTTCTCTTGTCTGGTGTTGATTTGATGTCCATGGTCTGAGACAACTGTATGACTAAAGGTTATGAAAGTCCTTATAATTCTTGCTACATTCTTGATTATGAACTGTTCTGCAAACTTCTTTGGGGAATTCGTCTCCCAAACCATTAGAAAAACTCTGGGGAGCCTCAATGAGTAAGACTCATGTCATCCTCAACTTTCTCTTTGAATTTAGGACAAGAAGAGAAGGCCAGGGAAAACAGTCAGGTTCTGTATTTCTGCAAATGCTTACCTTGATCTACTAGGAGGGTCATGGGCTAGTTGGATGTCTAGGGTGAGAAAGTCCCAATTCTAAGATGAGATAATAGCTTAGATATGGTTCTAAAGCCCAGAAATTAAAAGCAAAGTTATTCATGTCTCATCTCAGGAAGACAGAAACCTAAAAAGTACCAGACGGTACCAGCTGTGGGTATTTTAAACTGGGTATAGTCCTCATAAGTTCAGAAAAAGATGACAGACATTTCCCATAATAAAAGATTAGCAGGTTCCTTCTGCATGGCTCTAGCTGATGGCACATTCAGATACTTGGCACCAAGATAGGAGGGAGGGAAGAACTAGAAAGAATATAGGGGGTTCCTGGGAGTTCAAGGTCAAGTGTGAAAGAGACATTCACAAGCCCACCAGGGACTGGTTTTTCTTTATTTCCTTTTTTGTCTTCTTTTGCCTACTTGATATACTAACCAGTGCCTCTGACCAAAGGTGCATTGATTTGTTCTACCAAGCCAAAGCAGGGAACTGAAGTCAGGGATGGAACTGTGCAAGGAGGCTGAGCTGTGAGTAGATCTAATGCTGTTAGGTTCCTAGTCACGTTCCGTGAGAGCCAAAGGAAGTATGAGTAAAGTTGAAGGGATGGGCTATACCACATGAGGGTTCCCCACATCCATAGGCACTCATGGAGGCCACTGGAGGAAAGGATGTAATGAACATGGCCATTTCAGGGCAACCACATAGTCTTCCTCTTTTCCTTTCTGACCATCAGCTTCTTCAACTGTTCTGTCCTCTTGTGTCCTTGCATGGCTTCTTTCTTACTCCTCTTGAAAGAACCAGTAGGATCCAGGCAAGTTGACCACTTCAGTCTGAGGTTGGTCAATTGCCATGCCATACTCCCCATGATTTGGAGGTGGTTAAAGGGCTGCCAGACATCCAAAGACCTTTTTCCTAACTTGTGAACCTCCAAACTGTCTGGCTTGCAGCTCACTTGATTCAATGGAAACCAATTGACATTAAAGCAGAAAATGACAAAGTGTTTATGAAAACTCAAGAGAAAGCCCACTACTCTGGCCAAAAGAACCCTCTAGAGACCTCACCAGAGAATTGCCTCCTCCCATTCTACTTCTTTAGCACTCTCCATCTCTTTGTCCTTCCTTCCCCAGAGTCAGTCACAGGCAACTGACTATATTCTTCACTTGACCATTACAGAGATTCCTTCACTCTTTACCCATTTGCTAGAGACATCTCCCTCATTTTGCTTTCCTTTGTATGCTGTGGTGCATTCCATGTTGCTTGGGAGGGCTGCCCTTCCATTTTGCCTTCCTTGCCCTTTTACTGAGAGGCAGATCGATTTCTGCCTCTACTGTCCTGAAAACATAACCAATGAACTGGACATCTAAATCTGCTGACAACAGCAACCAAACGATTAGCAGGTTTAGATAAGAAGAAGATTCACAAAACAAAAAAAAAGAATTAAAAAATGGAAGATATGTGAAATATCTTATTGGAGAAACAACTGACCTGGAAAATAGATCCAGGAGAGACAATTTAAAAATTATGGGACTATCTGAAAGCCATGATCAAAAAAAGAGCCTAGACACCATCTTTCATGAAATTATCAAGGAAAACTGCCCTGACATTCTAGAACAAAGGGGCAAAATAAATATTGAAAGAATCCACTGATCACCTCCTGAAAGAGATCCAAAAAAAGAAACACCTAGGTTGTAGCCAAATTCCAGAATTCCCAGGTCAAGGAGAAAATATTGCAAGCAGCTAGAAAGAAACAATTTGAATACTGTACAAATACAATCAGAATAACACAAAATCTAGCAGCTTCTACATTAAGGGATTGAAGGATATGAAATATGATATTCCAGAAGTCAAAGGAACTAGGACTAAAACCAAGAATCAGCTACCCAGCAAAAATGAGTATAATACTTCAGGGGAAAAAATGGTCTTTCAGTGAAATCTAGGACTTTCAAGCATTCTTGATGAAAAGACCAGAACTGAAAAGAAAATTTGACTTTCAAATACATTCCTACATGGAAAAACAATATTTGTAACTCTTGAAACTTTTTTCAGTATCTGAGTAGTCTGTGGGATTACACACACACACACACACACACACACACACACACACATACACACACACACACATAAAGAGAGAGAGGGAGTACAGGATGAGTTCAGTAAGAAAGTTTCATATCTAAAAAATTGAAATTAAGGGGTGAGAGAGGAATATATCGGGAGAAGAAAGGGAGAAATGGAATAGGACAAATTATCTCTCATAAAAGAAGCAAGTAAAAGACTTTGCAGTGGAGGGAAAAGGGGGGGAGGTGAGAGAAAAAAACATGAAGCTTACACTCATTATATTCAACTCAAGGAAGGAATAAAATGCACACTCATTTTGGTATGAAAACCTATGTTACAATACAGGAAAGTGGGGGAGAAGAGATAAGCAGGGTGAGAGGGGATAGAGGGAGGGCAATGAGAGGAGGGAGCAATTAGAAGTCAACGCTCTTGGGGAGGGACAAGGTCAAAAAAGAGAATAGAAGAAATGGGTGGCAGGATAGGATGGAGGAAATTGTAGTTAGTCTTACACAACATGACTTCTATGGAAATCATTTGCAAAACTACACGGATATGACCTATATTGAATTGCTTGCCTTCCCAATGGGAATGGGTGGAGAGGGAGGGAGGAAGAGAAGTTTTAGGAACAACTGTTAAATATTGTTCTTGCATACAACTAGGAAATAAGAAATACAGGTAATGGGATACAGAAATTTATCTTGCCCTACAGGACAAAAGAGAAGATGAGTATAAGGGAAGGGAGGGACATTAGAAGGGAGGGCAGATTTGTGATAGGGGTAATTAGAATGTTCTGTGTTTTGGGGTGGGAGAAGGGAAGAAATGGGAAGAAAGTTTGAAACACAAAATTTTGTGGAAATGAATGTTGAAAACTTAAATAAATCAATTTTTAAAAAGCAGTTATCAAGGAAAACTGCTTTCATATTCTAGAACCAGAGGGTAAAATAGAAATGGAAAGAATTCACAGATCATTTCCTGAAAGAGACCCCCAAAAGGAAAGCTCCTAGGAATATTGTAGCCAAATTCCAGAGTTCCCAGGTAAAGGAGAAAATTGCCAGAAAGAAATAATTCAAATATTGTGTAAATACAATCAAGATAACACAGGATTTAGCAGCATCTACGTTAAGAGATTGAAAGGCTTACAATAAGATATTCCAGAACTCAGAGGAGATAGGATTTAAACCAAGAAACATCTACAGAGCAAAACAGACTATGATACTTCAAGGAAAAATGGAATTTCAATTCAATAGAGGAATTCCAAGCATTTTGATTGGAAATAACAGAGTTGATTAGAAAATTTGACTTTCAAATACAAGAAACATGAAAAGGTAAACAGGAAAGAGAAGCCATTAGAAACTCATTGTAGTTGAACTATTTACATTCCTACATGAAAAGATTATATTTGTAACTCATGAGACTTTTTTCAGGATTAGAGTAGTAAGTGAGAATCGATAGATTAGATAAATAGATAAAGATATAAAGATATAGATATATAGATACATATACGGATAGATGTGTGTGTAGGTGTATATGTGTAGGTGTATATTGTTATTGTCTGGCCTGTCTCTGGTCCTTTGGATATGATGCTGAGAGCAGCCAGCATCCAAGTGCAGACTCAAGCCTTTAGGACTGAACCTTGATGAATCCTTAGAGTAAGATCTCACCAAGAGACACAGGGGACTTCCAAAGAACCAGGCTTTCCCATTGCTAGAAATCTTCAAGCATAGGCTGGATGGGCAGGTTTTAGAGAGGGTTCAAATCTTCTTTTTGCCAAGGTAACCCCTAATAGTCCTTTCCCCTCTGTGCTTCTGAGATCCAATGATTGCTTTTAGACCTTTACCAAACCAGAAGGCACCCACACTTACCTTCTGATGGCAAGAGTGAATGAAAAACTTTTCCTAAGATCCAGCTATTTGGTAAGTAGTAAGCTGAATATTGGGAATAGAAATTCCAAAGTTAGACTGTCCCTGCCCTTAGGACAAATGGGGCAAAACACCCCAAGCAAGGGAGTAGTAGCCAGGATGGGGAGTGTGGATTGGAGGAATTGCAGGATTGGTCAATGCAGCAAGAATGGAGTCAAATAACCTGCTCAAGTATTGATTTGAGTGGTTTCTAGATTGAGAGGGCAAAGGTAGGGGGTGGAGTGTTAAGCCGGCAGGACAGACAGCACAGCAGAGTAATCTGGACACAGCATCTGTCACAAAACCAAGGAAACAATGAAAATTTCAGTGTCATACTTATTTTGAAAATTCAGGGCAAGGGCTTTCAGTCAAGCCCTCAGGTAAGCAATGAATGAATGCATCAACCAAAAAGTGTATATTATGGGTCTATTTTATGACAGGCACTGTGTTAGGCCCTGAGGACAGAAAGCAAAAGTTAGACTTTCTACCTTCCCAAGAAGCTTATATTCTAACAGAGAAAGACAAGTCTACATAGGTGACTGACTGATGTCCAGGAGCACAGTCAATTTGATTTAGCTGGACAGAAAACGCAGAAAAAGCTCATGCCCAAATGCATCAATAGTCCATGAAGTACATCAGGACACCAACGTTCAGAAGACATACTTTCTCTCCGTGATCACAAATGTACCTTCTGAGCCACAAGGACTTTCCTTGGGCATGTAGCTCCTGCTGCCCCAGACTCTGGCCCAACTTCCTGCTGGATTATTAAATATGCATTGTGTTATTATTTCATATTATTATTATTGAATATTTGTCTCCTCTTTTTTCTCAAGGGAAGTTGTTTTCTATATTTCTTTTCTTCATTAAGGCTCATTTAGAGTAGGTCGTTCAGAGGCAGCAACCTTTATTGAAGACTT